>PVIH01011901.1:0-66478 GCA_004025045.1 Sigmodon hispidus | reverse complement strand
AGTTATGGCTTTTTTAGTTTTACTATTTTCTTTGACTGATATATCTATTTGAGCTACTGAGTCTTCCACTTCAGAGATTCTATCTTCCATCTCTTGAACTCTGTTTGTTATGCTTGTATCTGTAGTTCCAGCTTTTTTCTTCAGGTTTTCTATTTCCATTTTTGCCTCATTTTGTGCCTTTTTTATTGCTTCCATTTCAGCTTAATTCCTGGCATGTTTCTTTCTTAGATTTGTTCATCTCTTCCAATTTTTTGTTTTTATTTTCTTCTATTTCTTTAAGGCTATTTTTCATATCTTCTTTGAGAGCTTCTATGATCATCAAAAAGGAATTTTGTTACTTCCTTCTGTTTCCTCTTCATTGCTAAGTTCAGGTCTTGTATTTGTAAGATCGCCACTCTCTTCTGTAGTTACCATGTTGTTCTTTGTATTATAATGTAATTTTTTGCACTGATGTTTCTCCATGGCTTCAGTGGTTCATGATTAGGTGGCTCCTGGACAGTTGTGGCACTCAGACTTGTGTGTTTCCTGTCACCTCTCTGGGCAGGGTCTGAGTCTGTCCTTCAGAGACCCCAGAAGTTATCTCTTCACTCAGTTGGAGGTCGAGGTGGGTAGCCGTGCAAATTTCCTCAGCAGCAGCTGTGGGTATGGTGAGAGGCAGACTTTATCTGCCCCTGCTACAGAGTTCACTGTTATTCTGCAGACAGTACCTGGTCCCGGAAGTGGAATCGGAACCGATGGGAGCTCAACTCTCCCTCCCTGGCTGGGATATAGGTGCTTGGGTCTGGTGACCCCTCCTCATTCCTGGGCGGTGTCTGAGTCTGTCCTTCAGGGACCCCTGTAGTTATCTGTTCACTCAGTTTGAGGTCAAGGTGGGTAGCTGTGCAAATTTCCTCATCAGCAGCTATGGGTATGGTGAGAGGCAGACTTTATCTGTCCCTGCTACAGAGTTCGCTGGGACTCTGCAGAGAGTACCCAGTCCCCTCATTAAAGGTTTTTCAAGTAAAAAAAGCCCAGGTTCAGATGGTTTTAGTGCCAAAATCTACCAGACATTCAAGAAGAATCACTACCATTACTTCTCAAACTATTTCACACAGTAGAAACTCAAAAAATATTGCCAAATTTCTTTTATGAGCACACAATTATCCTAATACCCAAGCCACTCAAAGACGCCACAAAGGAGAATTCCAGACCAACTTCCCTCATGAATATTGATGCTAAAACTCTTAACAAAGTTTCAGCAAACTTAAATATATATAAAAAACATCATCCATGTTAATCAAGTAGGCTTTATCCCAGAAATGCAGGGATGGTTCAAAATAAAAAAATCATAAATGGCTGGGTTCATGTTGAAATCTTTGATCCACTTGGATTTGAGTTTTGTGCAGGATGACAGGCAAAAAAAAATCATAAATGTTATCCATCATATAAACAAACTGAAGGGGAAAAAACACATGATCATATGCTCAGATACTGAAAAAGCCTTTGACAAAATCCAACATTCCTTTATGGTAAAAGCTTCAAAGAGATCAGGAATAGAAGAAAAATTGCTAATTATATTAAAGGTGATTTACAAGAAGCTTACAGCCAACATCAAACTTAGTGGAGCAAAACTCAAAGCAATCCCACTAAAATAAGGGACTAGACATGCAAGTCCTCTCTCTCCTTATCTATTCAATATAGTTCCCAAGTTTTAGCTAAATCAATAAGAGAATGAAAGGAGATTAAGGGCATACAATATGAGAAAAAAAGGAAGTGAAACTATCTCTGTTTGTAGATAATATGATTGTATACATAAGTGATCCACAAAATTCTACCAGGGAACTTTTACAGCTGATAAACACTTTCAGCAACATAGCAGGATACAAGTTTAACTCACAGATTTGAATAGCTTAGTATACACTAAGCTGGGGAGGAGATAAGGAGATGTGGAGAAGAGAGAGTGACTGGAAGGGTTGGGAGGGGGAAGGGAGCTTGAACAAGAATATACATGGATAAAAAATATGAGTTTATTCATAATAAAAATAATTAAAAAAAAGTATATAAGCCAATTTTTTTTTCAAGCTGGGAATGTTCAGACAAGAGAAACATTGTATAAATCTTAACTATCTTGTCCATTCCTGCCACTTCTCGCTGGGGCAGAACTGGGTCAGGATCCCTAGAAGCATGAGAGTGAGTGATTGGTGGGGTGAATGCAGAAGTCTGGGTTGTGGGTTCTGGAAAGGAGGGAGTCAGAGGTGCTGTAGTAGGGAAGCATTTATATCTGAAGGGTAGGGGTCATTTGCAGGATCCAGTGAAACATGAGAATCTTCAGGGTCTGAGGAATTGGCTAAAAGCAGATGAGCCAGAGAACAGGAAGCCAAGAAGCAAGGCTTAGAGTTTAGATAGGAGAAAGCTTGTATATAGGGAAACTCTTTCTATTTGCTTACACACTGGCAATAGTTAGATAGTTTCCACAAAATATCAGGGTCTAGAGTATCATTAGGCAGCCACTTTAAATTATTATCTAAGGAGTATCCAGGCCATTTCTTAGTAAAATAATAGATGAACTTGGTGATGTCTAAATAAGGCATAAGGTTAAGAGTCTTTAGAGTCTCTAACACACATCCTAAGGGTGAGGATGGAGGAATACTTTTCACTGGCTCATTCTCCGTTATTGAGACCTAAGGGGGTCAGTAACTTGTCAAGCCTGGGTTGTCACCTGGCTGAATGATTCCATAGGGAAACACGTCTACACTGAACCAGTTCATCAGCTGCCAGGGTAGCCTACTTGGACAATGTCAAAAATTACGCCAACACCTGTAAACTCTCATCAGAGCAAAGGTGAAGCTCCAGGGAGGTACACCCCACTGACAATGGGTGCTGCAAACCCATCAGCCCCAGTATGACGTGTCTTACACTATGTGCCTGCCAGAGAAAACATGGAAGACACTGGTACACTGTCTTTCAGGAACTCAATACTGGGAAAAAGCCAGGATTGCTGTTTGTCAACGCACAAGAACAGTGAAGATCTTGACTGGGTGTGGTCATCCATGAAACATTTATGCTGACTGGGGAGGATTTACCAATCGAAGCCAGTGGTGTGCAAATGTGGGTGATGACCAGCCAAGTGGAAGGTGGTCCCAGGTGGAGGTGTTGAACAAGACCCCCAGCACCTATGTGCGCTTAGAGCTGGGAGGAGCCCTTCAAGTCACAGGACAAACTGTAAGCATTCCCAAAGCCAGCATTCACCTGGGACAGAGTAGAGCTGCTGCCACGCCCCTGGGTGTGGCTATGCAAACATGGGCCCATCTGCCCTCTTAAAGAAAGTGCTCAGGCAAAATTCTTTCTCTTTCTCTTCCGCTTCTCCAGCATCCCTGCTTTCCTGTTAGTAAGCTCTAGTGTGGTACTGCAAGTGTTGAGACTTTAATCACGTACAGAAAAACAACATATAGGTTCTAGAATGCTTGTATAATAGTTTTCAATTTTGTTCAAGGAAAACAGTTTTCTAGGACGTGTATGTTATAAATGTGCTAATTTTGTAGTTCTCTTATTATAAAAGACACAGTGCTGACAAATGGCATTTTCTGTGCTTGATAAACATTAATCTAATTAAGAATTGTCAGGAGATTAGTTAAGTCTCTAAATATTTACTTGGATTGGATGGAACTGTGTCATAAATCACTTATACAGGATAAAAAGTAGATGCCAAGTTGTTTTTGTCAGAAATGTGATACACAAAGAAAAGAAAGAGAAAGATTATAGTGGTTTCAGAGGGAAATCCCAAAGCAAGTGATCTCTCTCTCTCTTTCTATCTCTCTCTCTCTCAACTTGGAGTTACTTACTGTCTCTATCAACATTATTTCTTCTCTATCTAAATAAAGTGCTCACCATGTACTGTAATTTTTACAGTTTTAAGTGTAACAGTTGACCAAAGACAGTTTTTTTTCTCCATTTCTAGTTGGATACAAATTTTATTATTAATTTGAGTTTATCAACTAGGGCATTCTTTTTATGGTATTTTCTTACAAAATTGAGAACATTTATATTTTATTAAATGGAATAATTTGGGCTTTTCTTTGACATTTAAGTGCATTCTCAGTGCTCTAAAAAGGGGTATGGTATGAGAAGTGGACGAAATAAGCACATAAAGGCAACCCATGCAGATACTACTAACATGAAGTGAAATGAAGGGAGAAGGACAGTTCATTGTCAAGATCAGAACATAGATGTTCAAGAACATTTTGAGATAAATAATGACTTAAAACCTAATCCAAAGTTTGAAAAAATGTTAAACTAACTCCTTTATGTTAAACCCAGCCAAGCAAGGAAATAGAACACAAATGATGAACTTTTAATTTCTTTGTAGAAGTATATATATAATTTCTTCACATTATCAGAAACTTGTTCAAAAGAAATATTAATTTCTCTTGATTTAGCCCACAGTTATCTTTTGCATAATTAGATCTTTTTTATTTCTAGTTTTATAAATTATTAGGACTTTAAAACAAAAAAATTATAAAAATGTAAATATTTAATACTTCAAAAAATTCCCTGGCAAATAACCAATTAATTGCTTGATTAATTCATTTTACATAAATAATTCTTTATTTTAACCATGCCAGTTATATTTTCATAGATTCTCACTGAATATTAAACCTCAGTGATTCATTGGAAAAGTAAATATACTTCCAGTTTGTGTAGTTGATCTTCTGCCATGCACTAATTTTGAAGCTTCTAATTTCTCTCCTGTTAATTATTTTATAAAAGTTATTGTTAAAAATTGCTTACTAGACAGAAACTATTTGAATATATATTTAATAATCTCCATATATTTTACTCATTACCTAAACTAAAAATGTCTTAATAATCTTGGAGTCACAAATGCAGATGACATGCTAACTAGTCCCAACATATACTGACTTCTGGGTATTCTGAAAAACAGATGTGTTGTGAAAAATTATTTAAATTAGTCTCACTTTCTTCCTCACTCCAAACCCTTCCATGAACCCTTTCCCACCTTGTTCACACTCAAATTTATTGACCCTTTCTTTTATAATTGTTGTAATATATTTCTAATTATACAAACACAACTTCAGTTTGTATAGTGTCACCTGCACATATGTAAGCTCTGAGATGAACTAAGTTGAAACTCTATGCCAGAAATGACAATTTCTTTAGCCCCTTTCTTTGTCCAAGCTGCCGGTAAGCTCATTGATTATATTCCAAAAAGTAGAAATCCTCTGCCATGCCTAGATTTGAATAAACCATACCTATTCTTAATCCTTTATTTACCCATTTATTTAGATAATTCTGGTAAATACACCTATTTTATTCATGAATGAAGGAAAAGTTTAGACAGGACTGTTCACTATGGCAACTAACAATGATGATGTGAACAGTAGAGATGCTGGTAACTTCAGTTTTCTTTCTATGATAGAAATGATGTCTTAAAGACAACAATGATTATATTTTATTCAACAGAATGTAGGACAAAGTTATGCCCTTCAAATTCTGCTCTTATGTATTCACATAGATTCTTACATTTACCAGTTGTTGAGTCTTTTAGGAAGACAGTGTAGGTCTATAATCTAGCTATTCCAGCAGCTAAATAGACAAGGTTACAAGAGTGAGACTCTCTTAGCTGGCAGGATAGATCTTTATCTTAAGACATATCTATATAAAGCAAAGCTAACATTTCATTGACCAAACAGTTCTAGTCTCATCCATGTAATAGACTTTAAAGCTAATTCTCAGCATTTACATCTATTAGAAAACAGGCTAGTCATTGAGAATGGTATAGTTTAGAGCAGCACTGCTCCCAATTTCTAGATCAGACAATTCAAAGAAAAGTCTACTGTCAGTAAGGTTGTAGGATTAATGTCTTTCTCCATTGACTCCTTCTTTAAACAAACAGCTGAAAATAAAAACACAAAAGATAATTTTTATTTATGTCTTCAAAATGCGGTATTGAGAGTCCTTACTGTGGAGACAAGGCAGAGTGGCAATCAAGGTACATTACAGTAGTTTATGTAATCAAAGAAATGTTCCTGGATAGGTAGGATCAACATAGTGTAAATGGCAATCCTACCAAAAGCAATCTACAAATTCAATGCAATTCCCATCAAAATCCCAACAAAAATTTTTACAGACCGTGAAAGTACACTACTCAATTTCATTTGGAATAACAGAAAAGCCAGGACTGCCAAAACAATTTTGCTCAACAAAATAACCTCAGGAGGCATCACCATTCCTGACTTCAAATTATACTATAGAGCTACAGTAATAAAAACAGCTTGGTACTGGCATAAAAACAAACTTGTACATCAATAGAATCAAATGGAAGGCACCGACACTCACCCACAGGCCTATGAACACCTGAGTTTTGACAAAGAGGCAAAAAATATAATGAAAGAAAGATAGTATCTTCAACAAATGGTGTTGGCATAACTGGATGGTAGTATGTAGAAAAATGAAAATAGATCCAAACTTGTCACCTTGCCCAAAACTCAAATCCAAGTGGATAAAGGACTCAACATAAACCCAGTCACACTGAATCTGATAGAAAAGAAAGTGAGAAATATACTCCAACACACTGACACAGATAACCATATCCTAAATATAACACCAGTGGCACAGACACTAGGAACAACAATCAACAAGTTGGACCTCCAGAAACTGAGAAGCTTCTATAAGGTCAAGGATAGTCAATAAGACAAAACTATAGCCTATATATTGGGAAAAGATTTTTACCAACCAACCCTACAAATGACAGAGTACTGATCTCTAAAATATAGAGAGAACTCAATAAACTAGAGCCCAAAACACTTAATAACCCAATTAAAAATAGAGTTCAGAACTAAAAAGAAAATTCTCAGCAGAAGAATTATAAATGGATGGAAGGTATATGAAAAAGTACTCCACATCTTTAGCCATCAGAGAAATGCAAATCAAAACAACTTTGAGTACCACCTTACACCTGTCAGAATGGCTAAGATTAAAAACACAGATGACAGCCTATGCTGCAGAGGTTGCAGAACAAGGGGAACACTCCTCCATTTTTGGTGGAAGTATAAACTTGTTAAGCCACTCTGAAATGTACTATGGTGGTTTCTCAGAAAACTGGGAACCAAGGATCCAGCAATACCACTTTTAGGCATAGATCTTAAAGACCCATATTCGCACTCCAAAAGCATTAGCTCAACTATGTTCATAGCAGCATCATTCGTAATAGCAAGAACCTGGAAATGACCTAGATGCCCCTCAACTCAAGAATGGATTAACAAACTGTGGTATATCTACACAATGGAGTACTACTCAGCAGTAAGAAAAAATGACATTCTAAAATTTGCTGGCAAATGGATAGATTTGGAAAGTATTGCCTGATCGAGGTATCACAATTCCAGAAAGAGAATCAGGGGATATGCTCATTCATTAGTGGACTTAAAAAAAAAGATGTGATTGTATATAAGAGTTCAAGGCTAGAACATAGCTAAATGACACAGTGCTTCACTTCTGCATTAATGGATTCTAGAAGGGTTGTGGGTGAGGAAAGACTTGTTTTCTGTAAGGTTTGGCCACAAGGAGTTTAATCATGCACCAGTAAGTAAATGAACAGAATGAATGACCATTGTTTTAAATGGGAAGATCATAAGAGTGGGTATAAATCTGAGAGAACTGATAACTGAGTTTGATGGGGTTCATAATGTAAAATTACCAAATAATAAATACATAAATAAAAAATTTAAAAATCTACATTAATAAAGTTACAATTAAATAGCTAGATAATCACATTAAAATGAAAATAAAACAAACAAAATGACAATTTTATTTTGGAAAGTTAAATGTGATAAGCTGCCAATGTTTGCCTTTGCTGGAAAATCAAAATAGTATAATGATGTTCTTAGAGTCTTAATTAATTTCATGCCAAATTATGAACTGGCCTTTGGTGGTAATGTTTTTGTATATTGTAAATAAAGAACTGTGTTGGCCTATGTAGAGCACCGTAGAAGTGGGTGGAGATTCAGAGCACAGGCAGGTAGGAAAAGGGTGGAGTTAGGTCACTCTCGATCTGTCTCCCGAAGAGGAAGCATGTAGGAATTTAGGTGAGCCACGGGCTGTGGGACACGTGGTGGAAGATTAATAAAAATGGGTTGAATTAAGATGAAATAACTAGCTAGTAATGTGCTTAAGATATGGGCCAAATAGTTTAAAAGATATAAGCATGTAAAAAAAAAAAGATATAAACATGTGATTCATTTCTTTGGGGGACAAAAGCCGCGGGCGCAAACCAAATTCTTGTCGCCACCACGTGTGTGCGCCAGGTCACAAACCTCCCGGACCCAAAACGGCCCAGAAAAAAACTTTTTACAACAGATCGCACCCAACATGGGGCCAAACACCTGCATAAAGCCTAAGAAAGTTTAAAAAGCTTAAAGAGCGTTCTAGATCACTGGAACAGAGCCAAAAGTGGCTTTCTGAATTGAGTATTTAAATTGATTTATGGTACAGAGACAGCATGGTGTTGAGGCAAGATTTTAAAAATGGTGCATCTGGGGCACACAGCTTAAACTCATCCGTTTCATGACAAGATTGACACAAGTGTGATTGATTTAAGGTTTTTGCTTATACTGAACAGAAAGGAAACAGTTTAAAAAGGTTTTTCTGTTAACAGCATTTTCTGACTCTGCTCTGGCTGCTGGCAGTGGGCTCCTCTGCCATATTAAAAAGCTGCCAAGAGGGGCAGAGTCATCAATTAAAGTGATACCAACTTTTAAAAGCTCTTTGGGTTGAAAAATGATTAAAAATTCTCAATAAAACAGATTAAGGCTCTCAAAACCTCTAAATGGAGAACAATATATATAAAATACACATAGGCTACAGAGAGAGAAAAAAAATTAAAGAAGCCCTAATAGAAAAATGATGAGCTGTAACAAATATTTGTGATGCCCTTAGAGAGAACGCAAATAGTTCTCATATTCTCATCTTATAGTGTCAGGTCCTCATCAGATATAATTGAACACCTAACTTCATTATTCTTTTGTGTATGCCTTAAACACATGCAAGTTTTGAGATTCCCTCCTTCTGAGAAGCTAGGGTTATTAGTGGGAAAACATCATAGGTTTGGGATGTGTGGAATAGACTGGAAAGTCCAGGCTTGAAATCTTTTACAACATTTCTTTTCTACAAGTCAAGCACCACATTTTCTTATTCTAAACACTGAATATAAAAAATTGCTTTAAAGCTTCAATTTTTTTTCTCATTGTAGTTTCTCATTTTAAATTTATGCCAGCCATCACTGGCTTAAAAATCACCAATAATTTCATCTGTTAGCCTTGAATGCTTGTGATTGAACTTGTGATCAATTAAGGAAAATGGGAGAAGTGATGTCTGCAAGCTCTTCTATGAGTGAAGACATAACACAAGATAAAAGGGGATGTTTGGACTCAAAGTATATTCAAGGCAAAAGTTAATGCAAATAATGATAACTATTACCAGTCAGTTGTCAAAATGGCATGTGAGTCAGTGAGTACTGAGTATGATACATAAATATAATTAATCTCATCAATAAAATCCAGGGGTCAGTTATCAGGGTACAAACCTGAAAGTTCAGAGAAGCAGAGGAACAGCCAACAGTGACTGCCTACCTCTCTGGTTCCTTGTATCAAACATCCTAGATCCTCTCTCCTCCTGGTCTTATCACTTCCTATCTCTGTACAGACCTCTAGACTTCTGTGGTTAACTAGTGGCTTGCTCTCCCCTCTGATTCCAAGCAAGGTTTGTTTGACAGAACACAAACAAAATATCATATAACAGAGTACATCCCCTATCTAAGTCTAACTACCTCCAATCCATTCATTTCTTCCTAAAACTCTCCTCTATCTAGGTAACAATACTGTGTTAAGCTTTCAGTGACTCTATAAACACATGAATTGTTAACATTCTATAACTCTACCCATGAAAATGATTGAAGAGTAAATGAGATGTAAGTTGCACATAACTGCACTTAGTTTTTTACAAGAATAGATCTGTAGGTACATACTTTTCTTATGTGGTATCCTCTTTTTTTCTTTAATTTCTACCTGTTTTGTTCTGTAGCTTTTATCTCTACAGAGACTATATATAGACATAAGTTTTTAGCTGAAATAACTTCTTGGCTTTACACAAGACTTTATATCATCTTTGGCATTTTTGATGAGACTGCCTTATCAGAAGTCAGTGTTTGTCCTCAGATAACTCTAGATACTTTTCTTTTGTGTTTACTATGAGGGTCCTGTTCTTCAATCCCAACTATTAGTTTTCTACCCAGTATGCATTGCACAGCATTCTGCTTTTATATTTTACAATAAAAATTTTATTTTCCATTTTCTAGGACAAGGATTTCAAATGAAAATATAAAAGATTAACTCATTGTGATTTGGTGCTTAACATATCATATCCTAAACACTTAATGAATTTCTCTTGGTTAATTCTTCTTTTAGATAAAAGAATATTGAGAGATATATATAGATCTGCTTCAAATTCCACAAAGTATGAAATTGATTAGAGTGCATCTAGCATCAAATTCTCAACAGGTCTTGGTATCATACTGTGTGTACAATGAATTAATCTTGCCCTTTCATCAAACCTTATCTGCCTAGAAGTATTTGCAATTTAGCAAATTATTGCTTTCTCCTGTGGATCAAGTGTTCTCACACTGGGATGAGAGAATTAAAAAAATCACTTCTAGAAAGATTTATTTCATATGAATCATTAGGATTTAAATTTGATTCAATATACAGTTGTTAAAATCAAACAATCAAATCTGCTGAGTTTTAGAATTTTTCTGTACCATTAATTAACTAATAGATGCATTCTTTGTGCCTTATGCACCATGGTTCCATAATTCACTGCTTTTTCTTTATGTATTAGTTTTTTCTTAGTGTTTTACTATTTGAAATCATCTTATCAGCCCCATGTTTTGCACAGGTGTGTCATTAACTGATAACATACTATTCATAAGGAACATAGCAAACAAAATGGGATAGTGGATTTACATAGGTGTTTCACAAAACATACTTTCTCTAATTCCACAGAATATGAGAAAAGGTGTCTTACATGGCAGGCGAGGTTAGATTTTATGGGAAACTAAGGCTGGTTATCAGCTGACTTCACAAAAGCAAGGTATGTGGGTTGACTCCTTGGTTAACAAAGTTGTTGTGAGAAACTGAGGGAGGCAAAGACTTTCTTTTCAGAACATGGGTACGTAATACTGAGAAAACCAAACATAGCTGCTCAGAGGATGGAGAAAGCACAGAGAAGTGGACAGATTTAGATAATAGAAATCATAGGCATATAACTGTTATAATGTGACAAAAATCCCAAATTTATTATGGCTGTTCATGTATATGAGACTAACATTTGGTTTATTTTTATCTAAAACACATAATCTCATTGATTTCTATTATATTGAATTATATAGTTTGTAGTAAATTACTAAAATTTTATTGTTTTTCTCATCATTTTTTATTTTAAACATTTTTCATATCTAACAATGCTCTCCCTCCCTTCCTTCATTCCAGGCTCTCCTAGTCCTACTTCAGCCTTCCTTAACTCTACTCCCCCATCCATTTGTCAAGGAGGGCAAAGAGTTCCAAGGTGGATCAGTTTAGTCTGACATACATAATTGAGGCAGGTCCAAGTCCCTCATCCCAGTATTAAAGATAAGTTAGGTGTTCCATTGTAGGAAATGGACTCTGAGATGTCAGTTCATACACGAGGAATATATTATTCTGCAAGAGACTCCACAAATTTCTCACACCATTTGACAGTTTTTTACATTTGGAGGATTTAGCTCCTTTCCATGAAGGTTTTGAAATGATAACTTTGGAGTCATTGAACTCTCTAAAGTTTGGATCAGCTGTCTCTGTGGGTCTCCTTCACATTATCTTAATTCCTTTGCTCATATACTCTCTTGTCTAGCTTCAGCTAAACAAGGAACTCAACTTGGTGCTTAGCTATGGATTTCTGCTACTGCCTCATTCCATTGCTAAATGAAGGTTCTATAATGACACTTAGGATGGTCATTCATTTGATTATAGGGGAAGTCCTGTTTAGGTACCCTCTCTACTATTGCTTGAAGTCCTTCCTAGCCAGAGACATTGTGTAGGTTCTTGGATGTTTATTAGCACCAGGTTTCTTTCTTTCTTTTTTTTTTTTGTTTTTTCTTTTTTTCTTTTGTATTTATCAAGAGAAACAGTGAAATGAATTTAAAATGCTGATAAGTTAACAATAACTATAAAGAAAATAAAAATCATAAGTATGACTTATCAAAGGTAATAATGCAAATAAGTTTGCTACACATAAAATTACTTTGTGTTCAGCTTTCCCTCTGAATTTTTTTTTCTATCCTTGTATATCCTTATTCAAGGTCCCTTCCCCCTCCCACCACATCAGGTCATTTTTTTCTTCCCCAAACTCCCCATCCACTCCCTGGGCAGGCAGCAGCCAGTTCCATACTCCCACTGATTCAATAATGCTTAGTTCAGTCTCCACTCCTGGCAAATCCAGTTTCATCCTCCCTCACTCAAGAGTGAGTCGTGAGTTCCTCTAGGAGGAGTGGGATCCAAAGAGTCAGTCCAGGGTGTCTCTGATCCCAAGCTGTTCAGTGGTTGTAGTTTGCAGCTTAGGCATGCTTGGCTTTTTTCTTGTTTGTTTGTTTAGAGACCACTAATGAGTGTGTACATCTCCTGTTTATCTTTCTGAGATTGTGATACCTCGCTCAGGAGGATATTCTCCAAATCCATCCATTTGCCTGCGAATTTTAGGATATCATTTTTTTCTTACTGCTGAGTAGTATTCCATTGTGTAGATGTACCTAGATGTACCACAGTTTGTCAATCCATTCTTCAGTTGAGGGACATCCAGGTTGTTTCCAGGTTCTTGCTGTTACAAATAATGCTGCTATGAACATAGTTGAGTTAACAGCTTTGGAGTGTGAATGTGCCTCTTTAGGGTATACACCCAGAAGTGGTATTGCTGGGTCCTTGGGGAGATTGATTCCCAATTTTCTGAGAAACCGCCATACTGCATTCCAAAGTGGCTGAACAAGCTTACACTCCCACCAACAATGGAGCAGTGTTCCCCTTGTTCTGCATCCTCTCCAACATAGTCTGTCATCTGTGCCTTTTATCTTAGCCAATCTAACAGGTGTTAGGTGATATCTCAAAGTTGTTTTGATTTGCATTTCTCTGATGACTAAAGATGATGAGCACTTTTTCAGGTGCCTTTCAGCCATTTGTAATTCCTCTGCTGAGAATTCCCTTTCTAGATCTGTACCCCATTTTTTGATAGGGTTATTCAGGGTTTTGGGCTCTAGATTCTTGAGCTCTTTATATATCTTAGAGATCAGTCCTCTATCACTTGTAGGGTTGGTGAAAATCTCTTCCCATTCTGTAGGCTGTTGTTTTGTCCTATTGACAGAGTCCTTGGCTTTACAGAAGCTTTGTAGCTTCAGGAGATCCCACTTATTGATTGTTGGTCTTAGTGTCTGTGCCACTGGTGTTATATTTAGGAAGTGTTCACCTGTGCCAATTCATAGAAGTCTATTTCCCACTTTCTTTTCTATAAAGTTTAAAGTGGCTGGGTATATGTTGAGGTCTTTGATCCACTTAGATTTGAGTTTTGTGAAGTGTGACAGGCTCGGATCTATTTGCATTTTTCTACACACTTCCATCCAGCTATGCCAACACCATTTATTAAATATACTATCTATTTTCCTTTGAATGTTTTGGGCCTCTTTGTCAAAGAGAAGGTGTTCATAGGATTTGGGGTTAATGTCTGGATCCACAATTCTATTCCATTGATCCACAAGTCTGTTTCTATGCCAGTACCAGGCTGTTTTTATTAATGAAGCTCTATAGTATAACTTGAAGTCAGGGATGGTGATACCTCCTGAGGTTCTTTTGTTGAGTAAAATTGTTTTGGCAATCCTATCTTTCAGGTTATTCCAAATGAAATTGAGTATTGTTCTTTCAAGGTCCAAAAAATAATGTGTTGGGATTTTGATAGGAAGTGCATTGAATCTGTAGATTGCCTTTGATAGAATTGCCATTTTTACTATGTTGATCCTACCAATCCAGGAACATGGAGAGCTTTCCATTTCCTGATATCCTCTTCAATTTCTTTCTTCAGTGATTTAAAATTTTTGTCAAATAGGTCTGTTACTACTTTGGTTATAGTTACTCCAAGGTATTTAATACTATTTGCCGATATTATGAAAGGTAATGTTTCCCTTATTTCTTTTTCAGCTCTTCTATCTTTAGTGTATAGAAGGGCTACTGATTTCTTTGAGTTAATCTTGTATCCTGCTACCTTGCTGAAGGTGTTTATGAGCTGTAGCAGTTCCTTGGAAGAATTTTGTGGGTCACTTATGTATACAATCATATCATCAGCAAATAGAGATAGTTTCACTTCTTCTTTTCCAATTTGTATCACATTATTTTCTTTTCGTTCCTGTATTGCATTAACTAAAACTTCGAGAACTGTATTGAATAGATAATGGGAGAGAGGACATCCTTGTCTATTTCCTGATTTTAGTGGGATTGTTTGAGTGTTTCCCCATTAAGATTGATATGGGCTGTCAGCTTCTTGTAAATTGCCTTTATTATATTTAGGTATTCTCCCTGTATTCATGATCTCTCCATGGCTTTAATCATAAAGGAGTGTTGGATTTTGTCAAAGGCTTTTTGAGCAACTAAGGATATGATCATGTAGTTTTGTTCCTTTAGTTTGTTTATATGATGGATAATATTTACAGTTTTTCATATGTTAAACCAGTCCTGCATTTCTGGGATGAAGCCTACTTGGTCAGGGTGGATGATATCTTTTATACATTGTTGTATATGGTTTTCCAAAATTTTGTTGAGAATTTTTGCATCAATATTCATGAGGGAAATTGGTCTGTAATTCTTCTTCTTTGTTGTGTCTTTGAGTGGCTTGGGTATTAGAGTAATTGTGGCCTCATAAAAGGAATTTGACAATATTCCTTCAGCTTCTACTGTGTGAAATAGTTTGAGGAGTAACGTAGTAATTCTTCTTTTAATGTCTGGTAGAATTCGGTACTAAAACCATCTGGGCCAGGGCTTTTATTTTTGGGGAGGTTTTTAATGACAGCTTCAATTTCCTTAAGTGTTATAGGCCTGTTTAGGTAATTAATCTGATCTTCATTTAACTTTGGTAGATAGTACCTGTCCAGAAAGCTGTCCATTTCTTTTAGGTTTTCCAATTTTGTGGAATACAGATTTTCAAAATACGATCTGATAGTTCTCTGTATTTCCTGGGGTTCTGTTGTTATGTCCGCATTTCATTTCTGATTTTGTTGATTTGAACACACTCTCTTTCTGATTTTTGATTAGTTTGGCTAAGGGCTTATCTATCTTGTTAACTTTCTCAAAGAACCAACTCTTAGATTCATTGATTCTTTGTATTGCTCTTTTTGTTTCAATTGTATTGATTTCAGCTCCAAGTTAGATTATTTCCTGCCATCTGTTCCTTCAAGGTGAGCTTGCTTCTAATTGTTCCAAGGCTTTCAGCTGAGCTGTTAGTTCTCTAGTGTGGGATTTCTCTAGGTTTTTCATATAGGCATCTAGCACTATGAATTTTCCTCTTAAGACTGCTTTCATTGTGTCCCACAAATTTGGATACGTTGTGGATTCATTTTCACTAAAGTCTAGGAAGACTTTGATTTCTTTCTTAATTTCTTCCTTGACCCAGAGATGGTTCAGCTGAGTGATGTTTAGTTTCCATGAGTTGGTAGGCTTTCTTTGGGTTTTGATGTTGTTGAACTCTAACTTTAGGCCCTTGTGGTCCGATATGTTACAAGGGATTTTTTCATTTTTTTTTGTATCTGCTGATATTTGCTATATGACCAATTATGTGGTCAATTTTGGAGAAAGTTCCATGAGGAGCTGAGAAATATGTATATTCCTTTGCCTTTGGGTGGAAGCTTCTGTAGATATCTATTAAATCCATTTGCATCATAACCTCTTTTAGACTCCTTATTTCTCTGTTGAGACTCTGTCTGCTTGATCTATCCAGGGTTGAAAGTGCAATATTGAAGTGTCCCACTATTAGGGTGTAAGAATTGATGTGGGATTCGAGCTTTAGCAGTATTTCTTTTACATAAGAAGGTGCCCTTATATTAGGGGCATAAATATTCAAGATTGAAATATCCTCTTGACCAATTTTTCCTGTGATGAATAAGTAGTGACCATCTTGGTCCCTTTTAATTGCTTTTAGCTTAAAGTCTACTTTGTTAGATATTAGGATTACAACCCCCACTTATTTCTTAGGACCATTTGACTGGAATATCTTTTCCCAACTCTTTATTCTAAGCCTGTGTCTGTCCTTGTGGTTGAGGTGTGTTTCTTGTAGGCAACAGAAGTATGGCTTCTGCTGTTATATCCATCTTGATAGTGTTTGACATTTTATAGGAGAGTTGAGTCCATTGAGATTAAGGGAAATTAGTGACCATTGATCGATATTTTCTGCCATTTTTGGTGGTAACTTGTGTATTTCCTTTCTCTGGAGTATTCTTCTGTGGAATTATTGATTGTT
Source organism: Sigmodon hispidus (assembly GCA_004025045.1). NCBI lineage: Eukaryota > Metazoa > Chordata > Mammalia > Rodentia > Cricetidae > Sigmodon > Sigmodon hispidus. The sequence goes on along the minus strand of PVIH01011901.1, from coordinate 49,906 downwards.
TGTGATTTCATGTGTTTATCTGGGGATCATAGGTTGGAATTTTCCTTCTAATACTCTTTGTAGTGCTGGATTAGTAGATAGATATTGTTTCAGTCTGACTTTTTCCTGAAATATCTTTTTTACTCCATCTATGGTGATTGATATTTTTGCAGGGTTTAGTATTCTACTTTGGCAGTCATGCTCTTTTATCCTCTGTATAACTTCTGACTAAGACCTTCTAGCTTTCATAGTTTCCAGTGGATAGTCAGGCGTTATTCTGATGGGTCTGCCTTTATATGAAAGTTGACCCTTTTCTTTTGCAGCTCTTAAAATTTTTTCTTTGTTCTATATGTTTTGTGACTTGATTATAATATGGCGCGCTGACTTTTTTGGGGGGTCATATCTATTTGGTGTTCTGTAAGCTTCTTGTATCTTTATAGGCATTTCCTTCTTCAGGTTAGAGAAGTTTTCTTCTATGATTTTATTGAAAACATTATCTGTGCCTTTGAGCTGATATTCTTCTCGTTCTTCTATTCCTATTATCTTCAAATTAGGTCTTTTCATGGTGTCCCAGATTTCCTGAACATTTTGAGTTATGGTTTTTTTAATTTTACTCTTTTCTTTGACTGATATATCTATTTGAGCTACTGAGTCTTCCACTTCAGAGATTCTATCTTCCATCTCTTGAACTGTGTTTGTTATGCTTTTATCTGTGGTTCCAGCTTTTTTCTTCAGATTTTCTATTTCCATCTTTGCCTCATTTTGTGCCTTTTTATTGCTTCTATTTCAGCTTTTAGTTCCTGGCATGTTTCTTTCATAGATTTGTTCATCTCTTCCAATTTTTTGTTTGTATTTTCTTCAATTTCTTTAAGGCTATTTTTTATATCTTCTTTGAGAGCTTCGATGCTCATCAAAAAGGAATTTTTGGTGTTGCTTCCTTCTGTTTCCTCTTCATTGCTCAGTTCAGGTCTTGTATTTGTAGGATCACCACTTTCTTCTGTAGTTACCTCGTTGTCCTTTATATTATTATGTAAGTTTTTACACTGGCATCTGCTCATGACTTCAGTGGTTCATGATTAGGTGGCTACTGGTCAGTTGTGGCACTCAGGCTTGTGTGTCTCCTGTCACCTCTGAGGAAACATCTGCTCAATCACTACTTCTGAACTGTGCAGGGGACTGAATTTTAAGTCTTCAATCTTTCTCTGTTTGACCAATTGGAGGCAGGGTTGTGGCCGTGCAAACTTCCTCAGCAGCAACTAGGGGGACAGTGGCAGTCAGAGTTTATCTCTGCCTGCTACAGAGTGTGCTGGGACACACTCTGCAGACAGCACCTGGTCTCGGAACTGGAACCGACAGGAGTGCAACTCTCCCTGGCAGGGATACAGGTGCTTGGGCCTGCTGACCCATCCTCACCTCTGGGTGGGGTCTTAGTCTGTCTTTCAGAGTCCCCAGTCCTTATCTGTTCACTCAGTTGGAGGTGCGTAGCCATGCAAATTCCCTCAGCAGCAGCTACAGGGACTGTGGCAGACAGAGTTTAACTCCGCCTGCTACAGAGTGCTCTCGGACAAGATCTGCAGACAGTACCTGGTCCAGGAACCTGAACTAGAACTGATGGGAGCTCAACTCTCCCTGGCAGGGATACAGGCAATCAGGCCTGCTGACCCCTTCTCACCTCTGGACAGGATCTTAGTCTGTCCTTCAGGGTCCCCAGTCCTTATTTGTTCACTCAGTTGGTGGTGGGTAGCCATGCAAATTCCCTTGGCAGCAGCTGGGGGGACCGTGGCAGGCAGAGTTTATCTCCCACCAGTTAGGTTTCTTTCTAACTCCACAGTAGCTTACTCTACCAAGATATCCTTTCTTTGTTCTCCCTCTATGTTGATTCTCTCACTTAACTATCTCTTCTCATAATTTCTCCCCCCACCCTTTGCTTGTTCCCTTTAATGATCCTGATTTACTTAGAAAAACTTCTCAATTTCTTCTTCCCAGGGTGATTCCTTGAAGTCACTCTTAAGTTCTTCTTTTTACCTAGTTGTTTAGGGGTTGTGAATTGTAGCATGTGGATCCATTGTGTTAAGTCTAAAATCCACTTATGAGTGAGTAGATTGTATGTGTAACTTTCTATTTCTGTGTTACCTCATTCAGAACAATATTCTCCAAATCTCATTTGCCTGTAATTTTAGGATGACAGTTTTTATTACTGAGTAGTACACCATTGTATAAATACACCACAGTTTGCTAGTCCATTCTTTAGTTGAGGGGAATCTAGGTTACTGTCAAGTTCTGTGTATTATATATAATACTACTTTCATCTCAGGAAAATTGACCAAGATGAGATTTCAATCCTGAATATATATGCTCTTAATATAAGAGCACCTATATATGTAAAAGAAACACTACCAAAGCTCAAATCCCACATCAACAATCAAACTCTAATATTGGGAGACTTCAATACCCCACTTTCACCCCTATATAGGTCAACCAGACAGAGACTCAACAGACAAATAAGGAGACTAACAGAGGTTATGATGTCAATGGATTTAATAGATATCTACAGAAGCTTCCACCCAAACACAAAGGATTATACATATTTCTTAGTACCATATAAAACTTTCTCTAAAATTGTCCACATAATTGTTCATAAAGCACATATCAATAGATACAAAAAAATGGAAATAATTTCTTCTATCATATCAGACCACCAGGGCCAAAAGTTAGAGTTCAACAACATCAAAAATCACATAAAGGCTACCAACTCATTAAAACTAAACATCACTCAACTGAACAATCTCTTGGTCAAGGAAAAAATTAAGAAAGAACTAAAAGTCTTCCTAGAATTTAATGAAAATGAATCCAACATGTACCCAAATTTGTGGTACACAATGAAAGCAGGCTTAAAAGGAAAATTCAAAGCACTAGATACCTATATAAAAAGCCTAGGGAAATCCTACACTAGGGAACTAACAGGATAGCTGAAAACCTTAGAAATTAGAAACAAACTTGCCTAGAAGGAGTAGAAGGCAGGAAATTATCAAACTTAGACCTGAAATCAATACAATTGAAACAAAAAGAACAATACAAAGAATCAATGAATCGAAGAGATGGTTCTTTGAGAATGACAACAAGATAGATAAACCCCTATCCAAACTAACCAAAAAGCAGAGAGTATCCAAATCAACCAAATCAGATATAAAAAGAGGGACATAACAACAGATCCCCCAGGAAATCCAAAGAATTATTGGGTCATACTATATTGAAAATCTATATTCCACCAAAATGGAAAACATTGAAGTAACAGAAAGCTTTTTAGAACGTACCATTTACCAAAATTAAATCAAGATCAGATTAAATACATAATGAGACCTATAACCCTAAAGGAAACTGAAGCTGTCATTAAAATCCTCTCAAGTTAAAAAAAAAAAAAAAAGCCCTAGTCCAAATAGTTTCAGTAAAGAATTCTACCAGACATTCAAAGAAGAACTACTACCAATACTCCTCAAATAATTTCACACAGTAGTAGAAACTGAAGGAATATTGCCAAACTCTTTTTATAAGGCCATAATTAACCTAATATCCAAGCCACTCAAAGACACAACAAAGAAGAATTCCAGACCAATTTCTCATGAACATTGATGCTAAAATTCTCAACAAAATTCAGGCAAACCATATACAACAATATATAAAAATATCATCCACCATGATCAAGTAGGCTTCATTCCAGCAATGCAGGGATGGTTCAACATACCAAAAACTATAAATGTCATCCACCATATATATAAACAAACTGAAGGAAAAAAAAAACGCATGAACATATCTTTAGACACTGAAAAAACCTTTGACAAAATCTAACACTCCCTTATGATAAAAGTCCTGGAGAGAACAGAAATACAGGGAAAATATCTAAATATAAGAAAGGCAATTTACAAGAAGTTGACAGCCAACATCAAACTTAGTGGAGAAAAACTCAAAGCAATCCCACTAAGATCAGAAACTACACAAAGAAGCCCTCTTTTTCCTTATCTATTTAATATATTTCTTTTACAATAGATAGCTTCCCAATATAGGCTGAACTCCTGCATAAAGCCTGAGAAAGTTTAAAAAGCTTAAAATGGGTTCTAGATCACTGAAACAGAGCCAAACGTGGTTTTTTGAATTGTGTATTTGAATTGATTTATGGTATACGGACAGTGCAGTGTTCAGGGAGGAATTTAAAAAGGTGCACTCTCGGCACAAAGCTTAAACTCATACGTTTCACAAAAGGCTTGGCATAAGTGTAATTGATTTAAGGTTTCTGCTTATATTGAACATAAAGGAAACAGAGTTAAAAACGATTTTTCTGGTAGTAGCATTTCCTGAGTTGGCTATGGTTGCTGGCAGTGGCAGAGATGCAATGGGCTCCTCTGCCATATTGAAAAGCTGCCAAAAGGGGTGGAGTCAGCAATTAAATTGATACCGACATTTTAAAAGCTCTTTGGGTTAGAAAATGATTAAGAATTCTCAATAAAACAGATTTAGACTCTCAAAACCTCTAAACGGGGTACAATGTATGTAAAATATGCACAAGCTTTAGAGAGAGAGAGAAAAAAAAAGGGTAAAGAAAGTCCTTTAAGAAAGAGAAATAGGAAATAAAGATAAAAAGGCCATATGAAGATGGCAGATAAACAGAAAGTCTGGATTATGTTTATTTTGTTTTCTTTTAATTTTTTAACTTTTAATTAGCTAACTGCAGAAAGATGGTTGATTGCTAAGGCTGCTAAATTAAACAAATACATATACTTTAAAGATATCTTGACTTTGAAATCTGTTTATAAGAATATGTTGCTTGGGAAAAGAGTTTCTGCTTTTGTCTCCACAGAAGATCAAAACCTGTGGATTGGTTCTAGACAAATGTGGTTCCATTTGCCAAGGCCACCTGAATGAACATTCTCAGCTTCCAAGAAGCCACTTGAGGTGATCCAGCCTCAAGACCCCATTAGATTGTCATTGTCCATTGACAGCAGGAAGTAGTAAAAGAAAGAAAGCTATGTTCAATTTCCCAAAATATTGCTTATTAATGTTTGTTTTCATTATAAATGGTTAATGGTCATAGTCAATCTTTTAAAAAAGAGGGGGAGGAGGATATGATATAGGAATGATTAGAAAACATAAGTGGATTTTGGTTTATTGATATAAACTTAAGGTCAATTTTGTTATGCTGTATGTATTTTTCTACTTTTGACTAAGGTATGATGCTGATGTAACTCATATAAAATTGTAATGTGTAATTGAGAAATGCAGATTAATAGTCATCTGTGATAACCAAACTTATAGTCATGTTAGTTAGGTTTTTGTAGGTATACAAAGATATATTTCAATTAGATATGTAGTCTTCAAACAATTCAAAGACATGCAGAATATGGCATTTAAATTATTTTAAGAACTTAGACTTTTCTGGACAGTGAGACAGGTCTGCTCCTGGCAGCAACAATGTATTTCAGGAAAATGATGGGCATTGAACAAACTTCATGTGGAATTTACTTTGTGGCAACAGTTAGCCACTGGACAAGAAACTGTTCTGGTATTTACTGCTTGATAGTATGCTGTATAAACTGGACATGCAGGTTCCATAGGAAAGTGACCTCTGAACTTTGGCAGAACAAGCCAAGATGTTCCTTCAGGTTCCTGCTTTGCAGAAAAGAATTGCCAAGCATCCTTCTGGACATAAGGAGAAGTGACTCATGGACTGTGTCAGATTTCCTGCATCACTGAAAGGTATTACAGAGACTTTGGGCCTATAGGGTGAAGATGATGCCCCAATGTTACAAAGGAACTTTGGGTGACTGTCCAGGCAGACAGGTGTCATCTCTGTCTTTTTCTAGACTTTGGAAGTTGTTTGCACTTCCTGTTTACTTGCTTAATAATATATCCTTCTGTGGTCTTTGATGTTGTTGAAGGTTTAATAATTATAGGTATAGTTCTTTTCAGTTTAAAAGTTATCTTAGATATGAAACTTAAGACTCACAAGGATAAGGTAGACAATGGAATATTTTCTTAAAGTTTGTTAATTACAAATAGACTGGATATTGTAACTGTAATTTTTGCTTGATAGCTATTCTGTTATAATTTTGCTATATGGAAATTGAAACCTTCATTTTTAATTAGACAGAAAATAGGAAGTGTGGTGGAATGTTCTCCGTATGCTGTAAGTAAAGGACTGGTTTGGCCTATGTAGAGCACTGTAGAAGTGGGTGGAGAATCAGAGGACAGGCAGGTAGGAGAAGGCTGGAGTTAGTCAGTCACCATCCAACCCCCAAAGGAGGAACATGTAGAGGTACAGGTGAGCCATGGGCTGAGCCACGTGGTGGGTACATTAGTAGAAATGGGTTGATTTAAGATGAAAGAGCTAGCTAGTAATGTGCTTAAGACATGGGCCAAACAGTATAAAGTATATAAGTGTCTGATTCATTTCTTTGTGGGACAAAAGCCGCCGTGGACCAGGTCCAAACCTCCGAGCCCAAACGGCCCCAGAAAACTTTTTGCAACATTTCCTTATAGGTAGGTTCAATATAGTAATAATGGCAATTCTACCAAAAGCACTCTACAGATTCAAGGCACTTCCCATCAAAACACAACACAACTTTTTGCCGACATTGAAAGAACAATACTCAATTTCATTTCAAATAACAGGAAAGCCATGTTGCTAAAACTATTTTGCTCAACAAAAGAACCTCAGGAGGCATCATCATCCTAGACTTTTATACTATAGAGCTACAGTAATAAAAGCAGCTTGGTACTGGCATAAAAACAGACTTGTGGATATATGTAACTGAATTGAAGATCCTGACATTTCCACAGACCTATGAACACCTGATCTTTGACAAAGAGGCCCAAAATATTCAATGGAAAAAGATAATATCTTTAACAAATGTTGTTGGCATAGCTGGATGGCACTGTGTAGAAATCTGCAAATTGATCCAAGCCTATCACCCTGCATAAAACTTAAATTCAAGTGGATCAAAGACCTCAACATAAAACCCAGCCACACTGAACTGAGAGAAAAGAAAGTAGGAAATACCCTCCAACAAATTGGCACAGGTGACCACTTCCTAAATATAATACAAGTAGCACAGACACTAAGAACAGCAACCAATAAGTAGGACCTCCTGAAACTGAGAAGCTTCTGTAAAGCCAAAAATACAGTTCATAACACAAAATGACAGCCTACAGATTGGGAAAAGATTTTCAACAACCCTGCAAGTAACCCTACAAGCTTATCTCTAAAATACATAGAGAACTCAAGAAACTAGAGCCCAAATCCTTGAATAACCCAATCAAAATATAGGGTTCAGAGCTAAAATGGGAATTCTCAGCAAAAGAATTACAATTGGCTGAAAGGCACCTATAAAAGTTCTGGACATCTTTAGTCATTAAAGAAGTGCAAATCAAAACAACTTTGAGATACCTCCTTACTCTTTTCTGATTGGCTAAGTCAAAAGACACTGATGACAGCCTATGCTAAAGAGGTTGTGGAGCAAGGGGAACACTTCTCCATATTTGGTGGTAGTGTAATCTTTTCAGCCACTCTGGAATGCAGTATGGCAGTTCCTCAGAAAACTGGGAATCAAGTTCCCCAAAGACACAGCAATACGACTATTGGGCATATACCCTAAAAATTCACATTTGCACTCCAAGGGCATTAGCTCAGCTATGTTCATAGTGATATTGTTCGTAATACAAGAAGCTGGAAACAACCTAGATGCCCTTTAACTGAAGAATGGATTAGTAACTGTTGTACATCTACACAATGGAGTACTACTCAGCAGTAAAAATAAATAAATAAATGAATAAAAAAAAGGTATCCTAAAAATTGCAGGCAAATGGATGGATTTGGAGAATATCCTCCTGAGTGAGGAATCAGAAACCAAGAAAGATAAGCAGGGGATGTACTCACTGATTAGTGGACTTAAAAGAGAAAGATAAGCATGTCCAAGCTGCAAATCACAACCAATGAACACCTTTGGGATCTGAAACAAATGCTTTGGAGACCATTCCTTCCAGAGGAACACCTGACCCAGTTTTGTTATTTGGGTGAGGAGAGTGAATCAGCCTGGAATGGATGCTGAACTAAGCCACCTTGGGACCTTGGAACCTCCTGCCCTTGCTGGGGATGAGACAAGTGATGTAGAGAAGAATGGGTGAATGGAAGGGGTGGATGTGGGAAGGGAGTCTGCACAAGGGGATACATGGATAAAAAATATGACTTTATTCATAATGAAAAAGAAGAAGAAATAAATAATGCTTCTATGAACATAGTTGAGCCAATGACCTTGGTGTAATAGTGTGCTTCCTTTGAGTATATACCTAATAGTGAGCGGTATTGCTGGATTATTGGAGACTAATTTCAAGTTTGCTGAGGAAATTCAATATTGGTTCTCAAAGTGGTTGTGCAGATTCACACTCGCACCTGCAATGTAAGAGTGTTCCCTTGCTCCACATTCCCTCTAGCACCTGTTTGGATCTCAGCCATTATGATGACATCTGAGAGTTGTTTTGGTTTGCATTTCTCTGATGGCTAAGGATGCTGAGCAATTCTTTAAGTGTCAATTAGTCATTTAAAATTCTCCTGTTGAGAATTTTCTCTTTTAGTTCTGATCCCCAATTTTTAATTGGACTATTTGGGGTTTTGGCCTCTCAATTCTTGAGTTCTTTATACATTTGAGAGATCAGTCCTCTGTCACATGTAGGACTGATAATGAAATTTTTCCAGTCTGTATGCTGTCATTTGTCTTATTGTCCATGTCTTTTGGCTTAGATAAGATTCTCAATTTTAGCAGGTTCCATTAATTGTTGTTATTAGTGTCTGTGCTACTGGTGTTATATTTAAGACTTGATCACATGTGCCAGTGCATTTAAAGGTAATTTTTACTTTATAAAATTCAGGGTAGCAGGGCTTATGTTGAGTTCTTTCATCCACTTGGAATTGAATTTTGTATAACATGATGAATATGGATCTATTTGTATTCTTCTACATACTATCATCCAGTTATGCCAGCAACATTTGCTAAAGATACTATTTTTTTTCCATAGTATTTTTTTTTGGCCTCTTTGTGAAAAATCAGGTGATCATTGGTGTGTGAATCAAGGTTGCAGGCTTCAGCTCAATTCTATTGATCCAAAATCTATTTTTATCCCAGCCATAAGCTTTTTTTTTTAATTTTATTTTTTTTGGACTCTCATTTTCTTCTTATTCCATATGAAATTGAGTATTGTTCTTTTAAGGTCTGTATAAAGATTGTGTTGGGATTTTGATGGAGATTTCATTTAATCTGTAGATTGTTTTTGATAAGATTGCCATTTTTAATAAGTTGCTCCTACCTATCCAGAAACATGAGAGATCTTTCCATTTTTTGATATTTTCTTCAATTTCTTTCTTCAGTGACGTAAAGTTTTTGTTATTCAGGTCGGTCACTTGATTAGTTAGAGTTACCCCAAGATATTTAATGATGTTTGCTGCTATTGTAAAGGGAGATGTTTCTCTGATATTTTCTTGAGTCATTTATCTTTTGTGTACAAGAGGGCTATTGATATTTGAGTTGATATTGTACCCTGCCACATTGCTGAAGGTATTTATCAGCTATAGAAGTTCCCTAGTAGAATTTCAGGGGTTACTTATGCATAGTATCATATAAACTGAAAAAAGAGATAGTTCCTAACTTTTATTTCCCTAATCTTCTTTTGTTCTCTTATTATTTTAGCTAAGACTTTGATAATTATATTGAATAGATAAGGGAGACAGGACAGCCTTACCTTGTTCCTGATTTTGGTGGAACTGTTTTGAGATTCTTGTCATCTAGTGTGTTGTTTGTTGTTGGGTTGCTGTATGTTGCCTTAATTTTGTTCTGGTATGTTACCTGTATTCTTGATCTCTACATGACTTTTTATCATGTACAAGTGTTGGATTTTGTCAAAGGCTTTTGTTTATTATATAATGTTATCGTTGGTTAGATGTTTTCCTTTTTTCTTTTATGCTATTTATATGATGGATGGCATTGACAATTATTCATATGTGGAACAATTTTTGCATCTCTAGGATGAAGCGTATGTGTTCATGGGGGATAATTTTTGATATGTTCTTAAAATTGATTTGTCAGTACTCTATTTAGAGTATTTTTGCATCAGTGTGCATGAGTGAGATTGGTCTGTAATTATTTTTTGTTGTATCTTTTAGTGACTTGAGTATCAGGGTGACTGTAGCCTCAAAAAGAGTTTGGCAATAGCCCTTCATTTTCTATTGTATGGAACAGTTTGAGAAGGATTGGTATTAGTTCTTCTTTGAATGTCTGGTATAATTCTGCACAGAAAACATTTGGCTCTGGGCTTTTTTGCTTGGGAAATTTATAATAGCATCTTCAATTTTATTCCGGGGTTATAAGTTTATTTAGGTCATTTATCTGGTCTTGATCTGATTTTAGTATGTTGTACCTATCTAGAAAGCTGTCCATTTCTTTTGGTATTTATTACTTTTTATTTTCTAAAAAAAATAAAATAAAATAGTGTGACAAGAAAAAAAGAAATATGTAACAATGCCATTGTGTAGAATTAATAGTGTTGAGATAATAGCAGGAGACTGTATTGAATATAATTTTCAGATCTCAAGGTGTTCAGTGGTTGTGGATTGCAGCTTGAGTGTTCTTCACTTTTTTTTAATGATCACCCTGGTGTCTTCTGATTGATTTTAGTTTGAAATCTATGTTTTGGATAGATTATCTTTCTGTAGACTACTGATTTGTCCAAATAATCCTGTCCTTCGGTTTACAGAATCTTCTTAGTTTTGTGAATTTTCATTTACTAATTATTGATTTTAGTGCCTGAACCAACAGTGTTCTGTTCAGAGTGGCTTCCTAGACTAAATATGTTTAATGCTATTCTCCACTTTGCATTCTATCATATTCAGTGTATCTGGTTTTATATTGAAATCTTTGATTTATTTGAAGTTGAGTTTTGTGCTGATTGAAAAGTATAAATCAATTTGGATTCTTCCGTGTGCGTATACCCATTGTGATCAGCACCTTTTGTTGAAGATGTGGTTTTTTTTTCCCCCCCAAGGTGCACGTCTATCTTCTTTATCAGAAATCAAGTGTCCAGAGGTATGTGGATATATGGCTAGTTATTAAGTTTGATTCAAATAATTAAAATATCTGTTTCTGTGTCAAAACCATGGAGTTAATATTACTGTAGCTCTCTCATATAATTTGAAATTGGTAGTTTCAATATCTCCAACTATTCTTTGATTAATCAGGATAGTTTTAGCTTACTAGATTTCCATATTTGTGTTAACTTTATTTTGTGTTTCCCTGTTTGTGTTTACCCACATTCAAATCTTGAACTATTTTATTTATTTCCTTCCAGTGTTTCTATTTTCATGGATTGCTAATTATTCATTTTCTCTCTAAGGGCCTCTATCATATTTAAATAGGTTGTTTTATTGTGTTTGTCTTATGTTTCACCTATGTTGCATTACTCAGGAATTACTGTGATAGGGTTGCTGGGCTCATAAAGATATATTATTTTTTTTATTTTTTGAATTAATAACTTTATTTCAGAGGAGAGAGTTGAAATTCTGACTTAATGGCCATTATTTTCCCTATTAACTAAATTACTCTGTCAGGCAGCCTGGGAAGTAAAGAGTTCATGGCTACTACCATAGACTCTTTGTACATGCTCTCTCTCTGTCTCTCCGTGTGTGTGTGTGTGTGTGTGTTTGTTGTGTGTGATGTATCCAAGAGTCACTTCAGACTTGCTGTCTAGCCAAGGATGACCTTGAAAAGACATAATGTTTTGGTTGTGATTGTTTTTACAAAGGCATCCAGACATCTGATTCTGAGACAATTGTACTTCTAGTGGTGTCTTTGTTAGGTGTGTATTTTGTTCTTGTGTTTCTATTCTTTCTTGTTATTTTGAAAGTGTTTGTGGCCTCATAAAAAATTCCTCTGGGTACCTGACAGATGTCCTCACTGAGAGCTCCAGGTAAATGTGTTTTTAGGAATTAAGGCCTGCTACTCAGGAATTAGAATGGACTAGGGGGTACCTGGGGGAATCCACTGGAGGGAATAATAGAAGGTATTCTTTCAGAATGTGCTTTTTCCTCTGGGAATGGGTGCACAGGGTGTGAAAAGGCTCCAAAATATTTCCTTCTGCAGAGCTGAGAAGGAGACTGGACAACTGAACGTTATGGAGCAGAAGAACAATTAGCCTACTTGTTACCTTGATAGAATACCCAGGTAAGGCATGTTTGAGTTGGGGGCTGAAATAAAGTAATGAGTGTATAGAACAAAGAAAATAGCCAGTGACCCTTGAGATCCACTGGAGATAACAGCAGAGAGGAAGGGGAGGTGGCAACATGTGGTCTATTACAGAGTTTAGGATATGTGGGCACTGAGCTTGGAGGAGCAGACAGAGAGGTGAAGATATGCCATTAGTACATCTGCTTCCTTGGCCCATGTGGCTCCCAGGTTTCCTAGTTGTATATTAGACTTTTTTTTTAACATATGTTGATAGTCCTAATTTTAATCTCATGCATTATTTCATAGCATTTATATTATTTTATATTTTGATATATATTTTGAAATTTTTTTCTTTTAAAGCTTTTTGGTTGAGCTTTAATTAAGATGTTTTTTTATCTTTGAAAAATAGATTTTTATTTATTTATTTATTTATTTTTATCATTATTATTATGAACAAAGAAGTCATACTTTCTATCCTTGTATATTCTTATTCAAGGTCCCTTCCCCCTCCCACCACTTCAGATCATTCTCTCTTCTCCACAACTCCCCATCCCATCTGCCTGGGCAGGCAGCAGGTGGTCCCAAGGTCCCACTGTCCCAATATTGCTTAGTTCAGTCTCCACTCCTGGCAAGTCCAGTTTTCTCCCCCCAACCTCAAGACTGAGTCAGGTGTTCCTCTAGGAGGAATGGGATCCAAAGAGTCAGTCCAAGGTGTTTCTGATCCCAAGCTGTTCAGTGGTTGTGGTTTGCAGCTTGGGCAGACAGGTAGAAGGGGAGTGGAGTTTTTCAGTTGCCATCCTACCCGGGAAGAAAAATCATGTAAGAGATATAGGTGAGCCGCAGGCTGGAACACGTGGCAGACAGATTAATGGAAATGGGTTGAATTAAGATGAAAGAGTTAGCTAGTAATGTGCTTAAGACATGGGCCAAACAGTATAAAGTATGTAAGTGTCTGATTCATTTCTTTGGGGGAACAAAAGCTGCTGCGGGACAGGTCTAGTGGTTAGGATTCAGCACTCCCTCCACTGCGGGCCAGGTCTGAACTTCCAGGCCTAACCGGGCCTGGAAAACTTACTACAACAAGAATTATTATTTGAAATAAATGTGGAGCAGAAAATATTTGTGGTAGTTTGAAATAAATGGTCTCCAAAGGAAGTAGCAGTATTACCAGATGTGTCCTTGTTAGAGTAGGTACAAGTAAGTGTGTTCTTATTGACAGAAGTGTGCTACACTACAGGTTTTAGGGTCTCATATATGCTCAAGTCATACCCAGTGAGAAAAACCACTTCCTGTTGCCTGTGAATAAAGATGTAAGACTCTCAGTTCCCTTTCTAATGCCATATCTGCCGATATGTTGTCTTGCTTTTGGCAATGATGATAATGGACTAAACCTCTGAACTGTAAATGATGTACCCAACTAAATTTTTTCCTTAATAAAAGTTGCTATGATCATGGTGTTTCTTTACAGCAATAAAAAAATCCTAACTAAAGTAATATTTAATATCAAAATATCACATAGCACAAAATGATTTAAAAATAGGCAACAAACCTAAAGAAATATTTTGAAATTAAGTCATAAATGATCTGCTGGCACTTAAATTGAAATATAAATCAAAACAGCAAGATGTAATCTTATAAATTATATTTTACTGAGAAGAATTAAACATATACATCTTATTGTAATACAACACAAGGCTACAATATATCCTTATGCAAGTTAGAATTGCTACTTTTAAAAAATTAAAAATTGAAACTACATAAGGATGAATTTATAATAGTGAACTCTCCTTCAAACTGGTAGTAGGAGCAAAAGTTAGTTTAGCCTCTCTAAAGAACAACATGAAGGTTCCTCATAAAATAGGAAAGAGATTAACAATATAATCCAGTAATAAACAATTAGATATTTTCTAAGGAAAACTAAATCTATTTGTCTAAAAGTAATTATTTCTCTTTAGTTCACAATATTCAAGAAATGGAAGCAGTTCACTTTAAGAGAGGGTGGGAAACAGAAGAGAATGTGAAGGTAGAGTGAAGAAGAGTGTTGGCTAAAAGAACAAATGAATCCTGAGAGACCAGTGGGCTCAACAAGCCATAAGCACCAAGGAAGGACTGCGTTGTGCTACTGAGGTCCCAGGACTGCGGTAGGTCCCTTGTCTATTAGTTAGCATATATAAGGTTGACATAAGCACTACTGAGCTGGCCATGGTAATATGTTCATTTCCAGCATTTAGGAGGTGGGGGCAGAAGGCAAAGAGAACAGAAAGTGAAGATCAGTTTGGGCTGTGTCACAGTTCAAAGCCAGCCTGGAAAATATTAGAAAAAAGAAAAAAGACAAAAAAAACACTAAAATAATTTTCCTAGTATCTTACACATAAGTATTTTAATACCTGGGTTTTTATAACTAAGTATAGAATTAATTATTAATTAGACCCTTCTACTCTACTTGTGTTCTGAAATGTGTAGCCAGAACAAATCAGTATGCTAATATGGGCATTGCTGTCTTGTTTATTCTTGAAGACTCATTATCAAAACTGAGAATTAATGAATGTAAGCCTTGTTTTTCCTAAAGACTATGTTATAGATAAATTATTTTATTTTTAATCATACATAAAAATAAATGTGTATTTCTGCAAAGAATTTTACAAATATCTTGAGAATTTAATTTTAGCATGTATATTATCCAGTGGAATTCTAAACTAGTAGTTTCAGAAACACATAATTTTTTCCTTTTAAGGTTTTAATTAAAGTTTATTTTTAACTGGAAATTAACTTTTGAAAAGGCTGCAGGGGCCTTTAGAAATTGATTATGTTTTATTATTAATTTTGGGGAGGTATAATAGCAAATGCCTAAAGTTCCGGAGGAAATGTAACAATCACAAGTCATAAGACTGGAATTTTCTTTTACATTTTTAAATTTATTTTTGAATAAAGTCTCATTTTTTATTCATGTATCCCTTTGTTCAAACTCCTTTCCCCTCCCCCCCAGTCACTCTCTCTTCTCCTCATCTCCATATCTCCTCCCCAGAAAGGGCAAGAGGTCCCAAGGTCCCAAGGTGGTTTAGTTCACCATCAACTCCAGGCAAGTCCAATTTCTTCATTCTAATATCAAGTCTGGGTTAGGTGTTCCTCTGGGGGAATGGGCTCCAAGATCCTGGTCCAAGGTGCTTCAAATTTCAAAATGTTCAGTGGTTGTGGTTTGCAGGTTGCATGTGCTTTGTTTTTTGTTTAAAGTCTTCTAATGAGTAAGTACATCCCCTGCTTATCTTTCTGGGTTTGAGATACCTTGCTCAGGAGGATATTCTCCAAATCCATCTGTTTGCCTGCAAATTTTAGGATATAATTTTTTCTCACTGCTGTGTAGTACTCCATTGTGTAGATATAGCACAATTTGTTAGTCCATTCTTCAGTTGAGGGGCATCTAGATTGTTTCTAGATTCTTGGTATTATGAATAATGCAGCTATGAACATAGTCGAGCTAATACTTTGGGGGTGCAAATGTACATCTTTTGGTTATATGCACAATAGCGGTATTGCTGGATCCTTGAGGAGATTGATTCAGTTTTCTGAGAAACTACCATACTGCATTTCAAGTGGCTGAACAATCTGACATTCTCACCAACAATTGAGAAGTGTTTCCCTTGCTCCACAACCTCTCCAGCATAGGCTGTCATTTGTGCCATTAATCTTAGCCATTGTGACAAGTATAAGGTAGTATCTCAAAGTTGTTTTGATTTGCATTTCTCTGATGACTAAAGATGTTGTACACTTTTTCAAGTGTCTTTCAGCCATTTGTAATTCTTCTCCTGAGAATTTTGAACCCCAATATTTAATTGGATTATTAAGGATTTTGGGCTCTATCTAGATTCCTGAGTTTGTTATATATCTTAGAGATCAGTCCTCTATCACTTGTAGGGTTGGTGAAAATCTTTTCCCATTTTGTAGGCTGTTGTTTTGTCCTATTGACAGTGTCCTTGGCTTTACAGAAGCTTCTCAGCTTCAGGAGATCCCACTTATTGATTGTTGTTCTTAGTGTCTGTACCACTGGTGTAACATTTAGGAAGTGGTCCCTGTGCCAGTGTGTTGGAGGGTATTTCCCACTTTCTTTTCTATCCAGTTCAGTGTAGTTGAGTTTATGTTGAGGTCTTTTATCCACTTGGATTTGAGTTTTGTGCAGGGTGATAGACTTGGATCTATAATTTTCAATGCCGTGAGAATTTTTTTGAGGGCCTACATATATGCCTTTTGCATTTTTAAGAGAAACTCTGTTCCTATTCTTGAAAAAACCTAAATTATCATAATTTTGAAAATGAAACATTGTTCATTACGTTTTTTTAGTATTGTTAGTTGTTAAGATTGTCCTACTGAAGAGTGCTGATAAAATCAAAGGGAAAAACCTTAGTGAATAGGCTTCTTCAATATGAGTATTTATCTAGTACATACAATGTATTACTTACAAGAATAACAATCACAGCATAAAATCTTAGAAAAATGTCACTAAATGTTACCTGCATAACTATGGGTGTGTAGCCTTGTACTTGACCATAGTTGAGCATACGTCCAACTATTATGAATTAGAGTGACAAATGCTTAGATCAGTCTATTAGTGAGCCTCCTCTGTATAGGGCCAGCAATTATCCCCAAGAACATAAGCAGTATTTTTACAGCTCACTGACTATGGTGAGATGCTTTGCTAAGCATTAATACAGGGAGGAGGGACTGGATCCTGCCCCAACATGGTATGCTAGACAGTGTTGACTACTCAAGGGAGACTTTATCCCCTTTGAGGAGTGAATGGGGGTTGAGATGGGACAGGGAAGTAAAAGAGAGGAGGGAGAGGGAATAGTAGATGGTAGTTAAAGGAAAAAAACTTTCTAAATTTTAAAAAAAGGAAAGAGAGAAAGACTCTATCATCTATCCATATAAATATCAATTCCTGAGTTCCTCAGCTAGGGTGAAATTTAATGTCCAATACCTAACCACTCTGTGATTATGTTTATGCATGTCTTGTGCTTGCTGTTACAATCAATGGGGCTTCATATGTTTAACTACATTACTGTGTAAGGAAAATGTTTTCTTTGTAGCCATTTTTTGCCTCTGGGTCTTACAATCTTTCATATAAAAAACAGACAAACAAAACATCTAACTAAAACGACAAAAGTAACAACAAAAATCTATGATAATAACTGATGTAGTATTTTATAAAAGACTTTTAACAACTGAAGAAAATGAACTACAAAAGGTGTAAACATCAAGGTATAGATACATCAGACAGAAAGAGCAAGATTTAAATAATTAAGGACAGGAAAAACACAACAACATATATATACACATACATACACATACACTATACAGTATACCCTATATAGTATAAACTTTAAAGGAATATATATGTATATATGTACATATATATATAAAGATTAGCGATAAAGGACTGTAAAAATAGATTATCAGTTAAAAACACTAACTATTCATGTAAAGAACAGGAGTTTAGGTCTCACCTTCCAGAGAACAGCTTACAAACACTTTTAATTCTAGTTCTGTGGATTTAATAGTCATTTACAACACCGAAGTATTATAAAATACAGTGACTTCAGAGAGTCAAATTTTATAATTTTCTAGAACAAGTCTTTTTCCAAAGATTTCTTTTTAGTTGTGTGTGTGTGAGAGAGAGAGCATTAGCCATGAAAATACACTGTGTACATTAGTTAGAAATGTATGTCCAGTCTTTGAAAGTTACAATCACAGGTGGTTATGAATGCCCACAACTTAAGTGCTGGGTCCTTGGGAGGAGAATCAGTCTGAGTTATCTCTTCAGCCTATAACAATATTTAGAGGATACACTTTACTCTTATTAACCTCTAACTCAGTGCTTCTCAACCTTTCTAATGTTATAACCCTATAATACAGTTTCTCATGTTGTAGTGAATCACAAACATAAAATTATTCTCATTCTTTCTTTATAACTATAATTTTGGTACCATTATGAATTATTGCCCCAGCCAGCAGAGTCTTCAGCGTGGACCTGAACCTAGGAAGGAAACAAATGGAAGGCAGGAACACAAAGAATGGAAGGACAAGACAGATCTCTCTGTTTAAGTCCTTTTAAGCTTTATTATTACAGCCAATATTTATGCAGAATCTCTGACATGCAGGTAGCTGGGAGGAAAGGGGTAGGATATTCAAAAGAATGTGGCAAGCCTGTGAGGGGAAGTAATAGACAGGGTAGAATTGATATGGAAATCTATCTGTTATCAATTGAAAGCCTGGTGGATGTCACCTGTTGGTCTGAGGGAATCAAGGAAAACCACCTGGAGACATGGTTTAGCTTAAAACAATAAGGATGTAGTCTTCTGGCAAATGGCTTCTATAGGAGCTAACTTATAAAATATGGCTAAGTTAGACTTTGACTCCCAACAAATTATAATGTAAATGTTATTTAGAAACAGAGTTGCCAAAGAGGTCATGACTTGCAAGTTGAGAAACATTATTCTAGTTTATATTCATTGTAAAAATAATGTGCTTAATATTGGCATTTTCTGTCATGCACATGGTATAGTTTGATCAAATTAATGTTTGTTACTTTTTATGGTACTTACACTGACCTCATTTTTCTTCCATATAGTCCCTTTCCATTTTTGTGTATTAAAAATATAGATTTTGTATATAAGCAAAACCATGATACTTTGTCTTACTGAGTTTGGTTTATTTTATCTAACACAATGCTCTATAGCCTCACCATGATACTTTGTCTTACTGAGTTTGGTTTATTTTATCTAACACAATGCTCTATAGCCTCATTGATTTTTCTGCACATGACAGAATTCCATTGTTATTTTTAGGAAAATAAAATTCAGTTGCACTTGTGAATCACATTTTGTTAATGAGGCACCAAGGCTGATTATGCAAATTAATAATTACGCAACATGCTAAAGTAAAATCATAAAAATTTAAGGAATGCTCTTTGATTCCTCTAAGGGATTATAAGCATTGCATAGGTGAGTCACATGGAAAGTCTATGTTAGATTTTAAAGTTTTGCCACACAGAGTTTTAGAATGACTTGACCCATTACACATCCCACAACAGCACATGGGATATTCTCTTTCTTTACATCTTTCCAAGATTTTGTTTTCATTTTTTTTTTCTTGATAAAAGCTGTTCATCTAGGAGCAGAGACTGTACTTCTGAAAAGTTTGATAGTAATGAATATTTTTCTATAAGTAATAGTCATTTTTAATTAAATTTATCTTATCCACATCCATGGACCTTGTCCATCCACTTCCATATATGAAAGCCATCTGTCTTTCTACTGTATTTTCAGTTTTAATTATGTAAAGTCTTAATTATGCCAATTTTTTTCATATTTCTAACAAAACTTAATGATATTTTTGTTTATCCCACAAAGTACAGAACATGATAGAAATAACAAAGGAACTCTACTGACCAATGCTTTTTACTCATCTGCTAGGTAGTCATTAATGATGTCCTTTGAAACAACATAGAATAAAATAAATTATACTTATTGTTATTTTTCATTTTAATGATTTTAAATGTTATTAATATTTGGGAAGGTAAAACTGCGTCTCTGGTTTGATATTGACTAAATTTGATGGTAGTGTCTGAAAGGAGATGAATCAATCTAATAATGGTATTATTCATTTGAAATAAGAATACTCTTTTTGGGACTGCCCACTAAGGGAAAAGACCAGACATTCAAACTGACTGAATACATGCAATTTTTAGTTTACTTCAAAAGCTTTCAAGTGCTGTTGCAGACTACAGGAAAGGCTCTGGATTCCTTAGAGTCCTGCCCACACTGAGTTCAACCATAGAAGCAGATGGCATAAAGACAGAGCAAGGAGGCTTGAGTGTAAAGATTGTATCAGACTTGTGTGTTTGAAAGCCACTCTCCAGAGCAGTAGGAGCTCAATTGTATTCTTCAAGCTCACTCAAAACCTTAAGAGGAGATAGCAGATTAAAACATTTCCTAGAGAAACAGTGAAAATGCAGAAAGTAACAAGACCAAAAGCAAAATCCATCATATATCTATCTTTGGAAGAGGATATATTGACACATTTGGAGTGGCTGAAGCAGTTACATCTGGCAGAGAGAACAAACAGAAGGGATATGTTCCTTTTCCACAAGGCAGATTTCATGTATGACTCTGGTATGGTCTTTGAAATCTGGGAGTAAAATGCTTTCACCACATGACAGAAGCACCACACACAATTAATAAATCTGTTCGTTCTCTGGAAATAGTGTGTTATAATAAATAATAAATCTGTTTTCAGTATCACCCACTGTCATCAACGTATCTGCTAAACAATGTTCATAGGGAATCCCTCAGACCAATCTTTGAATTTCATATGCATCAACATACTTGTCAACATGTTTCTAGGAGATGTATATATTTTTATTTTCATGATATTGAAAAGAAAAATGAGGAATAAAATGGAAACTCTTCTGTCAGTAATTGTATAGACTGCAATGAGTTTGCTCAATAACCAAAGTTATGACACTTGGTAGAGTCTTGGTAATTCATCTTGATTGCTTCTCTGCAGGAATTACAGAATCAGATGGAAGTTAATATTTTAGACCCTCTATTTAATGTGAGGAGTGTGGTCAAGTAGGGAGCACACTGAGTTTTCTCATTCATTAAAATTGATTCCATTAATGACAAATGTAAATATGAGACTTTTAAACAAATCATAATATAAAGCTGAATATCATGTCTGATAAAACTACAAGTTGGAGGACAAAATTTAATGGTTAGTTTGTGGGGTCACAAGTATTTCTGTATGTGAGGATAAGAAAGAAGCAAAATTAATCAAGCCTGAGGCCTCTTTATAGACAGACCTGGGAACTTTGAAAACCTTATTGACTGAGAGGCACTGAGAAGATTTCGATGGACATGTTTAATACAATTTAGCTAGTGTAATAACCAGTAAAATACAAGGAAGACAATTGACCAGGACTCCTGATGTTTCATTTAGAAACATGCTTTGATGGAAGCTATTGCTTCTGTGGTGTTTATTTGTGATTGTTTGTTTTGATCTCTCTTGCTCCTCATGTCTTTTCCCTGCCACACTGATTTAATATTTTTCTAATGTGACATAATGAGATTCTTTTCCTTCACACAAGGGAAGGTAGTGTCTTCACAAGTATGACTGGGACCTTTTATTGAGGAGCTCACTACAGCTTCTGGTTATGACAGCCTAGAACAAGTTTCTCTGACTATTGTCCACTAGCCGAAGCTTTGTCTTGACTTCTTACAATTACCTTGACAGGAATGGCTCTGCTGATCAGCATTGTGATGCCATTAGGCAAGAGGAAGAGCTGAGAGGCTTCTGTCAGGTCAGGTCAACTCATGGTCAATGAATGTACTGAATAAGCAATATTTATATCCTGAAGTGGACATGACCAGATTATCCTCCCATTATACTTAACAGATGCTCTGGGAAATTTAATGTGGAATTTCTTTTCATTTTATCCTCTGAGATCTAAGAATGCTCTGTCCTAATATGAAACTATACAATATAAAGAAAAGCTTGCCAGATATTAGATTGATAGAGGTTTTCTAAACTGCTTACATGTTGGTTGTTTCAAAATGCAGTGCGGAGCACTGCCCACCAGAAACACAGCTGGGAAATTAGCCGCTGGGGAATAGCTGAGTCCCTTGGTCTCTGAGTCCCTTAGAGGTAGGAGAATTGGCTTTGACAGGGAACACAGTCTACATGAACCACAACTGGCATATTAGCAGCAAGGAAGCAGAGGAGTTCCTACAAGCATAGCTGAGAGGTCAGAGGTCAGAAGGTGACTTCCACCACCTGAAACCGGGCCCTGAGATGGCTTCTTGGCTTTGGTGCAGGGAACAGCACACCTAGTATACAGCTGGTGTAATAGCAGTGGGGTGACAGCCAAGTTCCTGGGCAAACAGCTGAGAGGTGAGAGGTCAAGAGGTGATGACTGGCATCATAACATTGCAATCTCATGAGAACAGCCCACCCTCTGAACACGAAGCTGATTAAGAGCCCTCAGACCAACAACTCACTAAGAGCTCACCAAGAACTAACCAAGAATGATTGGGAAAACAATGGGCAGATGACAGTGCAAGAATACATACAACAATACAAAGGTCAACAAGACACTATCAGAAGCAAGTAGTTCTATAGCTTCAAGTCCTGAACATAATAGCAAAGAGAGAACAGAAGGAAACAACCTTTAAAACAGCTTTATGAAACTAATACACACCTTAAAATAGGGTATAAAAAACTCCTTAAAGAAATAGAAGAAAATACAGAAAGTTAGAAGAGATGAACAAAGCTGTGAAAGAAAATAAAGAAAACCAAGAAAAAGAAAACAAACAGGTGAAAGAAATTCACCAAGAGTTAAAAGCTGAAATAGAAGCAATAAAGAAGGCACAAATTGAGACAAAACTAGGAATAGAAAACCTGAATGAAACAACCCAGAACTACAGATATACAAGCATAACCAACAGAATCCAAGAGATGGAAGAAACTCTGGAGTAAAAGACTCAGTAGTGGTAATAGATTCATCAGTTAAAGAAAACACTAAAACCAAAAAAAGTCATAACACAAAATGTCCAGGAAATTTGAGACACCATGAAAAAACCTAACTTAAGAATAATAGAAATAGAAGGAGAAGAATACCAGCTCAAAGGCACAGAAAATATATTCAACAAAATCATAGAAGAAAACTTCCAGGACCTAAAGAAGGAAATGAAATGCTTATAAAAATACAGGAAGCCTATAAATCACCAAATAGAGTAGACCCACAAAAATAGTCTGCTCGCCATACAATAATCAAGCCTCTAAACCTACAGGAAAAAGAAAAAAAAATACTAAGAGCTGCAAAGAAAAAAGATCAAATCACCTATAAAGGCAGACCCATCAGAATAACACCCAATAGTTCAATGGAAACAATGAAAACAAGAATGTCCTGGACAGACATTATACAGGGAGTTTTATTATGCTCCATTAAGTAAATGTGCAGTATGAGTGGGCTGCTTTGTAAATGGGGAGATCACAAGAATGGGCATGAATCTGAGAGGTCTGATAACTGAGTTTGATGCTGTGCATGATGTAAAAACACCAATTAATAAATATATATAAAAATTTAAAAAAGAAAATAGAAATACTATGATTAAAATCAGGGTTTCTTTGGCTTTGTAAATTTAAAAGACTTTTTTTTCATTTTATGAAATTATGTGATATGTATTTGTCTTCATTTTTTAAGTGATAATATAATTCTGTTGTAAGTACATATTTTCTTGTGTTTGTTTCTGTTATTGCTGTTTTTTTATTTTTAGTATGGAATATTTTATTAGCATTTTAATCAGGTTACAAAGTATGCATTTGTTGAAATCATTCATTGAATTTAGGATTAATTTTGCTATCTAAAAACTCAACAGATTTTTCAGAATCTTCAATTTATTGAAACAAATTTATAATGTATGTCCTTATGATTTTCTGGAATTTCATTCATAGCTGTTATAATGTTTTCATTATAATCTGTTATTAATTTTTAGTTTTATTGAAGTAGGTCTTCCCTTTTGTGTTTAATTTGGTTAAGAATTTGCCAATTGTGATTAATCCTTAAAAAATAAACTAACCCAGTAAAAAATATTTTTATAAAAAAGCAATCATATGATAAAAGATAATATTGCTACACTTCTCCAAAATAAAAATAAATAAACAATATTTCAAAAGTTTAAATCCAAGTCACAAGGAGTTGGGTAAGTCACCTAAGATTTGTAGAGAATATAATTTAGTGGTGGCATGTGATATAGGATGTTTTTCTGTATGTTGTGAATTTGCTTTATTATTGGTTAGTAAAGAAACTGTTTTTACCTTTAAAAAAGGTGTAAAAGCTGTTCTCTCAACAAAAATTTTCTAATTTCAATTTTGTTTCTTTTTTTATTATGAATAAAGTCACATTTTCTATCCCTGTACATCCTTAATCAAGGTCCCTTCCCCCTCCCACCACATCAGGTCATTCTTTCTTCTCCACATCTCCCCATCTCCCCCCACAGTTCTTGCTCCAACCAGTCCAAAACATGTGTATTATCAGTAGCACTTTTAGTTGAATTTATTCTGACGTTAGCCTGATTTTTAACAGCTTTCCTAAAGACAATTACAAGCTTTGTGTGCATTTATTCCCACTATTGGTATGATGTTATCAACCTGAGTGGATCTGACTACCTTACATTTTCAGACTAGAATATAACATTGCTTAGCTGAATGATTTTTATTTCATTTTTTCACATACTTAAATACTACGCTACAGTTTTCTTCATGAAACTATTATGCTTCAGTAAGTAAATGAGCAGCATAAATGGACAATTTTGTAAATGGGGAGATCATAAGAATGGGCATGAATCTGAGAGGTCTGATAACTGAGTTGATGGGGTGCAGGATGTAAAATCACCAAATAGTAAATATATAAATAAAAAATTAAAATACAATAAATCATTAAAAAAAATTTAAAAATTATATCACAATAAGATACCAGCCGGCAGAGTCAGAGCAAAATTTAATTTGCAGACACTGGCCAAGCATATTTTATAATTATGACTTCATTTTTTATTTAAAAAGTTTTTTCCATATCAACCACTGCTTCTCATTCCTTCTTCCCTCCTCCCAGTTGTCTCTAAGCCTCCCCATATTCTATACCAAAATCCATTCCCCAGGAGAGCAAGGAATCCCAAAGTGATTCAGTTTGGTCTGGCATATCAAGTTGAGGTAGGTACAAATCCTTCATTCCATTATCAAGACTAAATTAGGTGTTCCTCTGTAAGGAATGGGCTCTGAGATGTCAGTTCATGTACCAGAAATATAATCTGATTTTACTATAAGAGGCTTCACAAACTGTCTATGCCTTTGAAGGTTTAGTCTTTTTCCATGAAAGTTCCTCAGACATCATTTCAGAGTCAATGAGCTTCTAATAGCTCAGGTCAGCCTTCTATTTGGGTCCCTTTCTCATGATCCTGATCCCTTAGTTCATATATTCTTTCCTCCCTGTCTCTTCAGCTGGACTGGGAGCTTGACCTGGTGCTGTGGGTCTCTGCTTCTGCCTCCATCTATTTCTGGATGAAGGTTCTAGAATGACAAGTATAATGGTCATTCATTTGATTATATGTGAAGTCCTGTTTAGGTACCCTCTCTACTATTGCTTAGAGTCCTAGCCAGAGACATGTGGGTTCTTGAATGTTTCCTTACCATCTGGTTTCTTTCTAGCCCTACAGTGTCTCCCTTTTTCAAAGTATCCATTTCTTTGTTTTCCCTCTCTGTTACTCCACCCACTCAACCTCCTTTTTCTCTCATGATTTATTCCCACCTCCTCTTGCTTGTTCCCAATATGATCCCAATTTACTCAAGAGATTTTCTCTATTTTCCCTTCCCAGGGGTATATCTGGATGTCTCTCTTAAGATCTTTCTTTTACTTAGGCTGTTCAGTGGTTGTGGTTTACAGCCCAGTTATTCTTTGCTTTATGTTTAAAATCCAATTGTGAGTGAGTACAGACCATGTATATCTTTTTGGTCCTGTGTTACCTCATTATGGATGATACTCTCCAAATCCATCCATTTGCCTGTAAATTATGTCAGTTTTCATTGCTGAGTAGTACTCCATTGTTAGAGTGCACTACAATTTCTTAAGCTAGTCTCCTTAATAAATGATGACAAGTGAGTGAGTTGTATCTCTTCATTAGGAAGGACACTGGCTGCCTCCAAAAGCTACATAATCCATTTTCTAACTAATTTCTGGTGAAATCTCAAACTTTAATATGGTTGTAAGTAACATTTCCATTGTGAGTTTTTTGTTAGGATCAGAAGCATGTGCTGTGGACTGAATTACCTTTTCCTTAACCTCAAGAGTTGAAGACCTAATAGCACATTGGAATCTACTTAGAGATAGGCCTCCAAAGAGAGATATATGATTTAATTCTGTCAGAGAATAAGTCTGTAACCCACTACTAGAAATAAATTTTTCACAGGATAAAAAAGACCAAGAGTATTTATAAGTCAGAAAGAGGGTGTTTGTTAAACCCATCCTGTATAACAATATGGCTTATGGATGTCAAAGCTCAGAAGATCAAAATGCTGAGGACAATTTTTTTTCAATCCTGACACTGTTTTATACCACAAATCAAGTAGAAAATGCAAAACACTTCATTAAATTTAATTGATTAGAATTGATTCTCTTCAATATTTTTTATTTGTTTTTGTTTATTTGTTTGTTTCCTCTGTTTAATATTTTATGCATCTCAAACTGACATTTAGAATTATTTCCCTCTTAAAGAACATTTCCTTAAGGAAGAATACAATTAAGAATTTTTCTCAGGATCTTTTTTTTTTTTTTTTTTTTTTTAAATTTTTTTTTTGATTTATTTATTTATTATGCATACAGTTTTACAGAAGAGGGCGCCAGACCTCATCATAGATGGTTGTGAGCCACCATGTGGTTTTGCTGGGAATTGAACTCAGGACCTCTGGAAGAACAGTCAGTGCTCTTAACCTCTGAGCCATCTCTCCAGCCCCTCTCAGGATCTTTTAAAAATATACAAATTTGTGTCTTAGCGTTTTACTGCAGTAAAGAGACATGGTTATCACAGCAACAAATATTTTTTAAAAATTTAGCAAGGACTAACTTACAGTTGAGAGGTTTAGTGCAATATAGTCATGATGGGAAGCATGGTGTCATGTAGGCAGACATGGTGCTGGAGAAGAAGCTGAGAGTTCTAAGTCTAGCTTGATCCCCAGGCAGCAAGAAGAGACTATAAGCCACACTAGGTGGGGCTTGAGCTTCTGAGACACCATTGACCACTCTCAGTGACACGTGTCTTCCAAAAGTCCATACTTATTTCAGCAATGTCACACTTTCTAATAGGGAACCTCTGGGGAACATTTTCTTTCAAGCCACCATATTTTATTTCCTGGTCCCCATAGGCTTGTAGGCATATCATAAAGCAGAAATGTTAGTTTTAAATCCAAGTAGATTCTCCTAGAATTTTCTGCGGAGTATATCTTTAAAATGTAAACAACCAATCTTCAAACTTTTAGGAACAAAAAGAGCAAATTGATGGATCACAAGACATTAATGAAGATCACCAAACTTTAACAAGAATTAAAATGAGCAAATAAGAATAATTCTTCACTTGTGAGTGGTTGGATATGCTTCTTCACATCTCCCTCACACTGTTCTTTTCCACAAGCTTGTCCTGTACTTCACAAAAATTATCTCAAATTTCTTTCTATTGTTAGTGATCAAAATAAAGAAGACCATATCAGTTTAATGTATTCAGTGCCATTTCACTTTTATAGAACTTAATGAACAGAGAAATGCTAACCTAGGAAAAAGAACCAGGAAGCTTTATTGTGTTAATTTGTGAAGAGTGAAGAAAGACCATGGAAACAATTTGGGGAGGAGAAAACTGGACATTACTTAAAAGCTATCATAATAATTAATCAGAGTATTATCTGGGCCATGTAAAAAGCAGAGCAATACATATAAAAGTTTCCACAGTAAATGTCTCAGCTAGTGTTCCCTGGAGGTATGCCAGAGGCAAGAACTGAAGAGCAAGCAACTCCTGTGCAAAGTAGTTGAGACTAGGAGAAAAGATCACCTTTTTGTTTTATATTTTTTTTTCATACCCACCACTGTTTCCCCTCCTGCTCCTTTTCCCAGTCCACCTCCACCTTCTCCCCACTCCAGTCCCCAACTCACTCTTCCAAGAGAGATCAGGAATCCCAAAGTGAGTCAGTTTGGTTTAGCATATCAAGCTGAGGTAGGACTGAGTCACTTTTCCAAGTATCAAGGCAGAAAAAGGTATCCCTCTGTAGTGAATGGGTTCTAAGAAGCCAGTTCCTGCACCAGGAATAAACTCTGGTACAAGTGTAATAGGCTTCACACACTGCTCAACTCTTTCAATTGTCATAGAAAGAGGGTCTAGATTCATTCCATGAAGGATTTTCAGCTGACATTTCAGTCTGCTAGCTCCCAAACGCACAGTAGAACCTAATCCTTGGTTCTCCCCATCATAATCCCAATACCTCTGCTCATGAAATCTCTTCCTTTTACTCAGCTAGACCAGTAGCTCAATCCAGTGTTTAGTGATGAATCTCTGCATCTGCCTCTATCAGATGCTGGATGAAGATTATAAAGTGACAATTAGGATGATTATTCATATAACAGAACAA
Source organism: Sigmodon hispidus (assembly GCA_004025045.1). Classification (NCBI taxonomy): domain Eukaryota; kingdom Metazoa; phylum Chordata; class Mammalia; order Rodentia; family Cricetidae; genus Sigmodon; species Sigmodon hispidus. Next base: position 21,452 of record PVIH01011901.1, on the reverse strand, counting down.
GGCCAGTTTAGGCATCATTTCCACAAATGTTTGGAGTTTTAGCTGAGATTGTTCGGCAAAAAGAAAAGATTTCCTTTTCTTTGCTCTCTACCTCTATTGCTTCCCTCCCTCACCCATCACATTCTCTCATGTTGACTGCTTACCTGCCCTTAAACTCTCCCCCATATAATCCCAATTTGCTCAAGAGATCTCTATTTTTCATTCTCATGAGGATCTATGGATGTCTCTCTTAACTTACTCCTGTTACCTGGCTGTTAGTGTGGAGGGTTTGTGAAATGTAGCTTAATTATTTTTGACTTTATGTCTACAAATTATAGTTATGAGTAAGTAAATACCATGTCTATATTTCTGGGTCTGTGTTACTTCACTCAGGATGATTTTCTCCAGATTTATCCATTTGCCTACAAATTTCAGGATGTCATCTCTTATTTACTGTGGCATAATAATCCATGGTATAAATGCACATTGATCTATTCTTCAGTTGATGAGCATTTAGGTGATTTTTCAGGTTCTGGTTATTATAAATAATGCTGCTACAAACATAGTTGAGCCTATGCCCTTAGAATAAGAATGTGCATCCTTGGAGTATATGCCCAATAGTTGTACTGCTGCATTACTGGGTAGATTGATTCTCAATTTTCTGAGAAAGTACCATACTGATTTTTAAAGTTGCTGTATAAATTTACACTCTCACCAGCAATGAAGAAGTGTTTCCCTTGCTCCACATCCTCTCCAACATAGATTGTCATCTGTGGTTTTGATCCTAGCCATCTTGACAGGTGTGAGATTGCATCTTCAATTTCTTTTATTCATACTTCTCTGATGGCTAAAGATGTTGAGCACTTTTTCAAGTGCTTTTCAGCCATTTGTATTCCTTCTGCTGAGAATTCCATTTTCAGTTATGAACCCCATTTTTTAATTGGGTTATTTAGGGCTTTGGGCTTTTAAATATTCAATTCATTCATTTAAAAAAGTTATGTGTCAGTTTTTAAATTATAAAATGAATAACCTTATATTTGTAAAAATATGTCTTAAGTAGTTTCTGTATCTCTGTTTAATATCAAAACAGACTCTAAAACTGTTTTTATGGTGATTAAATTTTAGTATGCTATAAAGAAAATCATAGAAACAAAGTTTTGTTTTGGATGGCATAATATTTATCTTAATGATCAAGCACCCTTACTATGCTGGTACCATATGTCATATACTACCTCATTGGTACTGCAGCCACTATGGACTGAATACATACACTCTATTTGTCCTTTCAAAGATGAAATTCCTTGTAATGCAGATGTCTGGATATGTATTCATTATTTAATGTTTCATGGCTATTTAAACATCTTATGTTACATCAGAGCCTATTGCAGAAGATAAAGCAGAGGAAAAAAGAAAAAAGTTTTAATCTTGAAGCAGATAATTGGGTGCCTCAATTGATGACCTGATGGACTCACTGGATATGAAGGAACAGTCACATCAGTCACATAAGTAACTGTAAAGTACTATCATGAACAGATGAAACCGTACATGAAATTCCCTGACTTAAGGAACAAGCACCACAGCTTGAACATTTTAATAATAATGCTGATATCTGTGAGGAAGGAAGGGAAAGGAACTGAGTTTCTGATTAAAAGAGCAGTGTACTGTCATATTTGAGAACAGTGACTCCAGAAACTATGTGAGAAATAATATGGATGCATACTCACATAAAATGCAAAATAGAAAACTATGATAATTTCATGAAGGAAGGATGGAACAGGGAATTAGTGGAGGTGATAAGGATAATTGAAATACAAACTGAATATAAAGACAGCTGGTAGAATTCAATCAGAAGCAATTTTATGTCTGACTAAGGGAGAGGCAGAGGAATGACCCCAAAATCTGAAAAATGGGGACCAGAGTTTCCGCTGACTACTGAATAATGTAAGTGACACCAATCACTCAATGTTTAATTTTGAGAAGCCTATTACCTGTCTGAGAATCATATCATTAATTGCATATATAGGCCTGAAAGAGAGGAAATAGAACTGGGTGGAAATACATGTTCGTCATGAAGGAGCAACAAGATCCACAACTTAACATCTTGCAGAATTATTTTGGACTTGATAGAGCCCAGGGTAACATGATACCTAAATGCACTGTTATATAGTAGAGACCACAGGCATGGGTGTGACTTTAACAGTGAGTAAAATGCCAAGATTCATGCTGAGAGGGGATCATGAATCAGAGGGAAGCTTACTAAATAAACTGCCCAGCTTTTTTTCTCCTCAATTCCTCATTTTCTTTGCAAGTTTATTGTTTACCGTCAAATAGGACTCAGAATAGGTTCCAGAACGACCACTGCATCACACATCAGTACATGTTATCTTTACTTTGTACTTTGGCATAAAGCCATTTAGTGTTTGATGTTACATACAAAGTGGATTTGAATAGCTTGTGGTTTTACAAATCCATACACATCTCTCACAGAGGCCTGTGAGAATGAAATAATTTCTGACTCATTCACTATGGGTGAATATCTGATCTAAAACCATTAGAGATAGAAACATTGACTGGAAAGCGACTTTCTCCGTGTACTCTGTCTGTGGAGCTAATGCTGCTTGACTACTTGTCTTATGGACCTGGAAGCCACAATGGACTTCCTCATCCATCAAATGAGATCTGTCCTGATGCATTACCCACTCTTTTTTCTTACCATGTGCCCATTTAATTCTCATCTCTATCGTTGCACCTCTGATTTGATACATCAGACATCATGCTGTTCCTGGGGCTCTTAGGAGAATCTCATGAGATCCTTCTGTCTTTTGCCATTCCTTACTGCTTGATTGTATTCACATATCCCTGCTAGGCATGGCCTCTGAATCATGTACCCCATCACTATCCCAAACACAAAATTGAAGGGGACATCACTTTTGAGTCTCCAAAATAATAATTCTGTGCATCAATGTATTACAAATGTGAACTCTGCTTGCAATGTGCAATGCTCCCCCCGCCTTTTTATTACAGGAAAAGCAACATGTTATCTCAGTCTGTCTTTTCCCATTCATGTAGAGCAAGCCTCCTGTGTTGGTATATTTAACACAAATTGCCTGAAATATCAGAGACTGGGACAAAACTACAGCCAATTCTCACCCAGGGAACTCCTTAGGCTGAAAGGGGTAGGTCCTATCTTCATGAGTCCTCAGACTGACTAGGTTAGCAAGAAAATGGGTAAAATGTCTGCCTTCTCCTGCTTCCTATTTCTTTCCTCACCCAACTATCTTACCTCCTCTCAACATTTCTAGAACTATGAGTAAAGGTGTGTGCCATCACCTCCTGGCTCTGTTTGGCCTCAAACTCAGAGATCCAGAGGATCTCTTCCTCCCAAGTGCTGAGATTAAAGGCTAGGGTCATTACTCCCTGTGCTTCATGGCTTGGTTCTGTTCTCTGATATTTCAGGCTATTTTTTTTATTGAGTACACAATATATAACTACGACTTCATTCCTTCATTACTAAGTAGACATATTAGCTATACTCTAAAACAGTTGCGAATATTGAGATAGTTAATGTACTCTAAAATCATAACAATTTTAAGTTGCTCATTTCCTTCCTTTTTCTTTGTTTTGTTTTTTTGAGACAGGGAGTCATAATGTAACCCTGACTGGCCTGGAACTCCTTGTGTAGACCAAACTGTACTTAAACTCCCAGAAATCCACTTGACTTTCCCTCAAGAATGCTGGAATTAAAGGCGAGTTTACCAGATTTAGCCTGTTCTTTTTCATTTTATGAAAACAGTCATAGTCTCCTACTCAAAACTCCCCTTTGTCTGTACTGTACTCTCTACATCATAGATTATTTGAGATCATTATTTATACACTTATTCTGTAAGAAAAATATTTCTGAATATAGACTTATGCCTTTGTTATTTTATAATTCCCATTTTTGACAACCTCCCAAAACTAAACATATGCTTCAGGAATGTGCACTGAAGTAAAATACAAGAGTATAGTCTTAATGACTCTGTTATCAAATATTTGAGAAGTTGAAAATATATGTCAATTCTGAATAATGGGACCTCAGCAAAATTTAGCTAGACTAAAATAGTGTCTTTTTCTCATCACTATGATAAATTCATTCAAAAACACATCTAGGGGCTGGAGAGATAGCTCAAGCTTAAAAATGCATAATGCTCTTTCATAAGATATAGATGTGGTTCCTACCAACCATGGAGTCACATAATCAATGTAACTCTAGTTTCAGAGGCTCTAGAACCCTTATTTGACCTCCATAGACTTTAGGCATGCTCACAGTTATATACACACTTAAAAAATATAATAAAACATACCAAAATATTTTTTAAATGAACGTAACATCTTTAAGTAGGGGAGCAGCAAACAAACAGAATACAAACAAGGAGGAGAACTTGGAAAGGACTCAATAATTCAAAGTACTTTTGAGAAACTGGGTTCAGTTCTTTGCACCTATCTGTCTGTATCTCCAGTATGAAGTTATCTGATGCCCTTTTCCTACCTTCACAGATACTACAAGCATGTGGTACATAGACATTTATAAAAGCAAAATATAGGCTGGAGAGATGGCTCAGCCGTTAAAGGCTAGGCTCACAACCAAAAATATAAAAGCAAAATACATACAAAAAAAGCAGATATAATTAATCTATAAAATACAAATCAAACCTGTAATCTTTAGGTAATTCAAGATAGAAATGGACTCTCTTTATTCTCAAAAGTACTCATATTCATAAGTAATTTTCTTGTGAAAAACATTGTTTTATGTGCCAAATCTTAATTTTGGAGAAATTTTCTTCTACTCTTTAGTCACAAATCTAAAGTGATTTTATTTCACAGGGGCTCTAATTTTGGTAATTTCTGAGTCAGGACAGAAATTAGGGATGAAATAAGAGGATGCAGGTGTAAAATAAAAATAAGCCTCTCACTTTGGTTAGCCTTTCCTGCTGGATCAAGTCAGGCTCATCACATATGAAGAGATGGCAGCTGCCAGAACAGGTGTCCACTTTCCCTCTGATCTCAAACTAGGATATAAACAATTATGCTTTATTCCAACAAACAAGCATGAAGAAAAAACATCAATAAGATCAAATAACCACAACACAAAAACTCACCCACACATACAAATAAGAGGTATGTTTTTTGTTGACCAACAGCTGTGCTTCTAGAAGATGTAGAGATAGGAACATCCATCACTGGCTTTTGATATGCAAACAGTAGAGAAATCTGTGTAGGAATCCCAGTAACTGGAGCTGAAAGCATCTCCCTTGTCCTGATGTTATTTGTGAGTGATTCTCTAGAAGGAAGGAGATCTGGATTCACAAAGGGTAAGTGCTGCCAAAACTGAGTTGCTTTTACTCAGAATTCCACTGTGACAACTGTCACTGATGAGGCACCAGTCTCTAGTGTATGGTTTGTGTCATACTGCTGTACAGCTTCACCACAATGCTTGCATAAATTCTCCTAAACTATACAAAAGGAACAGCCATAAAGTGGTTAAGTGACCTTACAAGATCACTCTTAGTAACCAGTACAATCAAGGATTTCTTCTACATGACCACAGCTATTCAAAGCTACATTATCTGGTAAGTTTCCATCACGAAAATGAAAGTAGTTTACTTAGGCCAAGTCAATAAATAAATTGTTAATATCAGATCTTGGCATCTGAAAAATCTACATGACTAAACAATATGCATCCTAGAATGTGAAAGCTGCACAAACACTGAAAATAACATTAACTGACAAAATCTGGTAAAGGGGAGGTTGAGAAAATTGGAGCACAATGGGACTTTAGTTGAAAAACCATTCTGTATAATCCAGTAAGTGGTGCCATGACACACTAAAGGCAAAAGCCTATTTAGTGGGCTTTTGTTTGAGCATCACAGGTCAGTACTAACTCTGCAGTTGTAACTAATGCATTACATGGTGATAATGGGGAAATATTAAAGCTTGGGGGCCTAGTACAGTTTAACCATTTTGTAGTTTTTTGTTTGTTTTGTTTTCAAGTAAATACATAATAATATTAGACTTTTACTTTGGGGAATGAAACATGTTGACTGAAAACTGTCTACAGCAGATTCTAGATAACCTTAAACAGATGAACAAATAAGCAGGCTAGCACACATAATTTTCAGGGATTACAGTGACACCCCAGGTACATATAAAAACTTTCACAAGGCTCCAATACATTTGCTGAGTAGAAAAGAATCAGGAACATCTCCTGTATGAAAGATTGAGTTTTCAAAATAAAAACTTTTGCATGAGGGGAACAAGAGGTCTATCTGTATTACAACTATATATTTATCTCAATTTTAAAAATTAAAATAGGCATTAATGATGTTCAATAAAAATGACTAATGTGCACATTTACATTTTAAGATTTTCTGCATTGCTATCACTAATGTTTTACAGTGATAAATGTAATAGAATGAGTTACCTGGAACAAAACTTTATTTGGTTTCATCCAGTTTAAATCATAGAGAAGACACATAAGTCATTTAGGAAGATGCTAGAAAGAGCATCTCAAAGACTAGTTTAATCAATAGCCATCAATCATGAACCATGAACAGTTCATTATCCTTTGAGTCCTTGGTTCATTCATTCCTTTGGTCATAGATACTTGTGAATATACTAGGCAGACAGGACAACCCTCAGTGAAAGAAAAATGGATCTTTAGTTCTTTATGTCTAATAGTTAAGGACTATTTCCCAGGTTTCATTTTAGAGTATGTCTGCCATATCAGAATAAATTAAAGGCCATATTTGTTTGAACTGATCAGTGTCTCTATGCACTTAACAGAATTGTTAACAAAACAACACACAGCTAAGTCTGTGAATCAAGCCAACAGTAGGGTTGGTGGGTCCTAGTTCCACATTAATTATTAAAATCTCTTCATGACATTAGTTGTCTCTTATAATACCTCTGTACTTCATATTTGCTACAACTGAAATGAAGAAGCCAACTAGAACTTTCTAGAAATCTTACTTCTTTAGTTGTCCGTTTTTATCCTGAGTATATGACACAGAATTCAGCTCGTATTCACATTGTAATGTTGGGACCTAGTGTGTCATGGAGAGTCATCTACATCTCTTACCATTGTCTGAAGCAATAACCAAATGATCTGTAACCTTGCAGTGCAACTGACACTCTACTCATTTGTCGTCTGGCAAAGGTCTGTGAATTCTTCCCAGGTAAAAACCCATTTGACTTATTATTACATGGCTGAGCTTTGTGTCAGAAGGAGGTCAGGCAAAGAATAAACTGTAGGAAATTATAGTCAAATTATGTAGTAATGTACTGTCATTATTTTGTTTTATGGGTTGCTCTGGTAATAGTACTCTTGATTATAATAATACCCATGAGGTGTACACATGTGTTCTGTGGACTCCTTGCCAAGTGAGATGATAAAGCATGATGGCAAAGTGTAGACAGTGTTTAGTTCCTGAGTTTACTGGGATTTCTTTGAGTTTCTCTCCATTTAGTTTGATGTTTGCCATTGGCTTCTTGTATATTGCATTTATTATATTTAGATATTTTCCCTGAATTCCTGTTCTTTCCAGGGCTTTTATCATAAAAGGGAGTTGGCCTTTGTCAAATGCTTTTTCAGCATCTAAGAAGATGATCATGTGGGGTTTTTTTCCTTCAATTTTTTTTATATGATGGATGACATTCACAGTTTTTAGTATGTCGAACCATCCCTGCATTTCTGGGATGAAGCCTACTTGATCACATTGGATGACCTTTTTTATATGTTGTTGTATTCAGTTTGCTAGAATTTTATTGAGCATTTTCGTGTCAAAGTTCATGAGTGATATTCGTCTGTAATTCTCTTTCTTAGTTGCATCTTTGAGTGGTTTGGATATCAGGGTGATTGTGGCCTCATAAGTATAGTTTGGTAATATTCCTTCAGTTTCTGCTGTATGGAACAGATAGTTGAGTATTGGTATTTGTTCTATGAATGTCTGATAGAATTCTGCCATGAAACCATTTGGTCCTGTGTTTTTTTTATTTGGGAGACTTTTAATGACAGCTTCAATTTCCTTTGGTGTTATAGGTCTATTTGGTTTGGTTTAATTTTGGTAATTGGTGCTTGTCCAGTAAGCTATCTATTTCTTTTAAGTTTTCCATTTTCATAGAGTATAGATTTTCAAAGTATGTCCTGAGAATTCTCTGGGTCTCTAGAGTATCTGTTGTTATGTCTTTCTTTTCACTTTTGATTCTGTTAATTTGAGTATTTCTTTCTGTTTTTTTGTTTAGTTTGGATACGGATTTGTCTATCTTTCTGACTATCTCAAAGAACCAACTTTTTGATTCATTAATTCTTTGTATTGTTCTCTTAGTTTGTATTGTACCAATTTCTGTCCTAGGTTTGCTTATCTCCTTCCATCTACTCCTTAGAGGTGAGTTTGCTTCTAAGTGTTCTAAAGCCTTTAACTGAGTTGTTTGGTTTCTTGTGTGAGACTGCTATTTGTTTTTGATATAGGCATCTAGTGCTATGAATTTTCTTCTTAACATTGCTTTCACTGAGTTCCATAAGTTTTGGTATGTTGTGAATTCATTTTAATTAAAATCTAGGAGTTCTTTGATTTCTTTCTTAATTTTTTTCTCAACCCAGCAGTGGCTCAATATATAGATGTTCAGTTTCCCTAATTTTTTTTTTTATTTTTGTTGTTGTTGAAATCTGACTTTAGGCTATGGTGGTCTGATATCACAAAGGGGTTATTCCCATTTTTTTGTATCTATTGATATTTGCTTTATGACCAAGTATGTGATCAATTTTAGAAAAAAGTTCCATAGAGTATAGTAGCACAATTTTGGGTTGTAAGAAAAGAAGACTCTAAGCCAAATATTGGGAAAGGCTGAAATATCAGACAGAGAGATATAGTCACAGTCAATTCTCATCAAACTTTCTTGCAACTTTCTCGGCCTCATTCCTAGTCTCTTCTGCCTATTGCTTCTACTGGTTGCTTCTGTTTTTGCCTTGTTTCTATGAGCCCTTATATACCCTATTTCATCCATGTTAACATTAAAGGCAGGTAGACTTGAACTCACAGAAACAGAAAAAGTTCTGTCTCTGGAGTTATGGGATAACGTATGTTGATCACCACTCCCAAATTTCCCTGTGCTGGGATTAAAAGTGTATGTGATCGACTCAGCTGTTTATCTTTGTATTCAAAGATCATGGATTTCCTGATCTTTCTGCCTAGGATTTGACTGTATGATCTCTCTGATATCCCAGGATTTATTAAATATTTAATGTATATCCACATATCCCCTTTTGAGTCAAAAATAAAAAAGAAAGTTATAGCTAACATAGGAAAAACATATACAATAGGAACAGTAATTACATACAATATACAAACAATAATTACAGAAGAAATGTCCAGTTTGTTAACAATTGACAAATTTGAAGAAAGTATCTATTTTGGTAAGTCCAAAGGATTGTACCTAATCCACTTTGTATCTAACTTGTATTACTAAAAACTATATTTCGATGTCTCTTAAACTTATACATTTTAACTTATAAGTGAGTGTGTTTTCTAAAACTATCACTAGGAAACTATAGCTATTAACTCTCTCATCTGCAGATTCCTCAGAGACTCAAGGAGAAAATAATATTAAGCAAATAGCAACCTTTAAGAATGTAAGAAATGAAACAGCTGGCTGTCTGGACAGTCACCCAAAGTTCTTCTGTGTTGTTGAAGCATTCATCCTTGGCTTACAGGCCTAGCATGTCTAACAGACTTCTCTAGGCAGCAGGGTATTCCCAAAATCCTTTCTACTTATTGTGGCAAGGTTCAGCAAATCTTTCGTGTATTTCTCCTTCTTGTCCATTTGCAATATCATATTGGCAGCAGTCAAGGCAAGAGTATGTTCTTGCCCATTGGCTAACTTTTGTCACAAAGAAGGTCAATTCATATGAAGGAGTGTTCTTGATGTCTATCATCTTCTCTGAAGTGTATTGGTGCTGCCAGGAGCAGATGTCCCATTGTCAAAAAAGTAATAACCTATGTTTTTGAAATTTCTTAAGTGCCATATTCCATGGATCTCTGAAGTACTTGAAGAAGACTTGTCCATCTAAAATATATTTCATCTTGAAAACATGTCTAATGTGACTATAAGTTTGATTATGATGTCTAACTGCTAACTTACATTTCTTTATATCCTAATTAGTTGGTAATAATTTTCCTGGACTAGCAGTTTGTATTACATTATATAATACCTTGAACAAACAGGAATATATATATATATACAGTGACAAAATTAATCTCAACCTTATATCAATATACACAATTTATATACAATATAAAAAAATCAGATCCAATGTAAAATATTTGAAGATAGTAATTTTTTAAAAAGTAGATTCAAATATCTACTCTTATATCCTCTTATATCTGTATTCCTTTATTATTTACTTCTTCTTTTTAACAAAAACATTAATTCTACTCTTGTTTTGCTTTTTCCTAACCATAACCAATAACAGTTTTTAACCAATTACCCTAAACAATGACAGTCATTCAAAACCCATTGAAAGACCAAAAACCACCCACCCCAACTCTTGGGAATGTGGGCTTCATGTTCTTAAATTTATTTCTGCTATCTGGGGGATGACAGCATCTTTAGGGAATCGTGAAAAGAAAAGTGTTATCAATTGTCAAATCCTGAAATATGCAGCTCTATTATTTGTTATCCAGTCTCTGCATAACAGGAACATGCACAGTTTATCTCAGGTCCTGGGTAGAATAGTCTGTGAAGCTGGTTCATTTCAGTTAGCCACCTTTAAAATGTCCTGGGCAGTTTGTAGTCCATATCTAAACTTTGGTTGGTGTTTGCCAGCCTGGTGCCTTTGTCATAGTCCATGTGATATCCTCGTTGTGGGACCCCATCTTTATTTTGGATACTTCCAGTTCACAATTATGCATTATCATGGATCACTGCAGAAAACTGACAAGATACTTAAACCTCACACATTGTATAGGAGCTAAATGCATACATTTTTATTCAGAATAGGATTAGTGACAACAGAAGTGTCCTTTCTTCTTAGTCATTCTTTAATTTAGCTGGGACTTCAACTTATTTTTAAATTAAAGATAGAGGTTAGGGAAGATTTTACCACATAGAGTATATTGGTACAAATAGATGCAATATTCTTTGCTTCTGAATTTTTCTGGATAGCCTCCCTTCTGCTGTACATGTCTAGAAGCCCAAGGTCTTTTAACTTATTGAAGATGGTATTTCTGGCTTTCTGTAAAGACAGAAACAAAAATCTGCCTCAACCCTTTGTCTTTTTTTACAACTTGTAAGAATTGTAGTATAGGTAGATGAGCCATCAATTCGTATTTTCACGAAGTTTCTCTGGATTAAATCAAGTCTTTATTAATTTTGATGGTACTCATAACTTTTCTTTACCTGTGGAAACAAAAGCAAAACCTCTTCCCCAATGTAGTACATAGCCTGGCTTCCATTGTGAGGTCAGTACATCTTTGAAACAGATGGGCTGATTTAGTTTATCCATGTTTTTCTATACTCCAATGCCTTTCAGCAGCTGTTGTTCCTTTCTCATTAGCATTAAGAAAATTTAAAGTTAATAAAGCACTATGGAATCTATTTCTAGGGGTCTTTGCTAGTCTTTTCTGTTTATTTAATTTCTTCTTTAGAGTTCAATTTGATATCTCTATGATTGCTTGCCCTGTAGGATTATGTGGTATTCTGGTAATATGCTTATATTATAATAAGCAAAAGTTGTTTCTTTTTAATAGAGATATATTCTGAAACATTGTCTGTGTTAATCTCTACAGGTATTCCCATGATGGTCATAACTTCTAGTAAGTGCGTGATTACAGAATTAGCCTTTTCTGAACTCAAAGCAGTTGCCCATTGAAATCCTGAAAGCATATCTATTGTATAATATACATATCTTAATTTTCCAAATTCTGTAAAAGGAAATATATCCATCTGCTAGATTTAATTCCTACACATACCTTTAGGCTTATTCCTTGCTAGTAATGGAGTTTGGATAGAAAAGGAATAGGTGGGACATCTTTTTGCAATTTCTTTAGCTTGTTGCCAAGTGATGGAGAAAATTTTTTTAATCCTTTACTATTGACTATTTATGTGGGAATTTGGTCTAGTTTGACCTTGAACAGATTTTGTATATACTATTAATCCTAGCAACTATAATAATGACTTGGGCTAGCAAAAATATACATGATGCAGTGGCAACATAAACATTGGAGAAAGCATTCACCATTAAAGCAACATATCAGAGAATAAAGCCCATAGATTATACTATTTTTTGGTTAAGAATTTATAGGTATACAGGCCATAGGCCCTAGAAGAGAATCTACTAATTTTATGTTGCTTATGTGGGCACAGTATTAAACTGACTTCTAATGACATAATCTTATATACACTCTTTAACCTTGATTTGAGAAGCTTCTATATTTAGTTAATGGAAATTAACACAGTGGCCTACAACTGGCAGATGTACAGATAATAAGAGAGTGCTCAGGAGAGGTAAGCAGATTCCAGCTCCGAGTCACCCTTCCAGAAAAATTCCTCTCTGGGATCAGGGTCACACCCATGGGTCTGATCTCAGACTCTTGCCAGCAGACAGGCCCTAGGCTTTAGCTATGAGGGGCCTCCTCCAGCAATCCAAAGAAGGGAAGTCACATGCTGGGCCACAACTCCAGGGCAAACTGCATCAACAGAGAAGTACTGAAGCCTTTGAAACTCAGACCCCTGTCCTGAGCAGTCAGAGGTGAACAGATTAAAGCTCCTGGGCAGCTGGTCCAGAGAATTCCTCTTCGGGGCTGGGGTCACACCAAGGTTCTATTCCCAGACTCTTACGAGCAGTCAAGCACTAAGATTTAGCTATGAGGGCCCTCCTCCAGCAACTCCTAAAAAAAACTCAGACCCCTGTCCAGAGCAGAATCAGAGATCAAGGAGACCCCTTGCACAGAGCAGACAGGAGACACACAAACCCTCTAGTCACAGTTGACTAGGAGTTGACTAATTGTGAACCACTGAGGTCATGGGCAGATGCTAGTGTAAGATACTTATTACAATATAACAAACAACAAGGCAACAATAGTAGAAACTTGTGGTTCTACAACTATAAGACCTGAACAACACAATGAAGAGGAAAAAGAAGGAAACAACAGCAAAACCACCTTTATAAAGATTATTGAAGCCTTCAAACAGGATATTAAAAAAAATCCCTTAAAGAAATAGAAAACACTACAAAAATAATTGAAAGAGATGAACAAATCATTGAAAAAAAAATCAACAAAAAGAAGACCAAAAAATAAAAGAAACATTCCAGGCACTAAGAATTGAAATAGAAGAAACAAAAAAGGCACGAAATTAGGCAAAGGTGAAAAAACAAAAACTGAAGAAAAGAGATGAAACTACAAATACAAGCAAAACCAATGGAATCCAAGAGAGAATCTCTAGAGTGGAAGACTCAATAGTGAAAATAGATACATCAGTCAAAGAAAACACTAAAACCAAAATGGCTATAACACAAAGTGTTCAGAAAATTTCAGGCTACATGAAAAGACCCAACCTGATAATATTAGGAATAGAAGAAGGAAAAAAATACCAGATCAAATGCATAGATAATGTATTCAATAAAATCATAAAAGAAAATGTTCCCAACCTAAAGAAGGAAATGCCTATAAAGATACAAGAAGCTTAGAGAACACCAAATAGATTTGACCCCACAAAAAGTCCACTTGCCACATAATAATCAAGCCATAAATCATACAGAACATAGAAAAATTTTAAGAGCTGGAAAACCAAAGTGCAAACTTACCTATAAAGGCAGACCCACAAGAATAACACCCAACTATTCAATGGAAATGATGAAAGCAAGAAGGACTTGGTCAAAAGTTATACAGACACTAAAATAGCATGGATGCCAAAATAGACCACTATACACAACAAAACTATCAATCACCATAGATGAGTCAAAAAGATATTTCATGACAAAATCAGACTTAAACAATACCTATTTACAATTCTGACCCTTCAGAAAGCATTAGAGGGAAATCTCCAACATAAGGATCCCAGATATACCCATGAAACCACAAACAATTAATAATCTCACAGAAGAAAAAGACAAGAGAAAGGAAATACATACAGTCTACCACCAAAAATAACGAGAAAAATCAAGCAGTGATCACTAATATCCCTTAAAATCAATGGACTCAATTCACCTAAAAAAGACACACACTAACACAATGGGTATAAAAACAGAAGCCATTCTTCTACTGCATACAGAAAACATACCTTAACCTTAAAAACACACACAGGCTCAGAGTAAAGGGTTGGAAAAAGATTTTCCAATCAAATGGCCCTAAGAAACAAGCTGGGGTTGTCATCATAAGATCTAACGAAGTAGACTTCAAACTAAAATCAATTAAAAGAGACCAAGATTGGCATTACTTAGTCATGTCAGGAAATGTGATTAAGAAGATATCTGAATCCTGAATATTTGTGCCCCAAATATAAGAGCACCTATCTATGTAAAAGAAAAATTACTGAAACTTAAATCTCATATCAATTTTTTACACCCCACTTTCACCCTTGGATATGTCAACGAGACAGAAATTCAACTGAAAAAAAGGAGTCTAACAGAGGTTATGATGCAAATGAATTTAGTAGATATTTACAGAAGCTTCCACCCAAACTCAAAGGTATATACATATTTCTCAGCACCACAGAGAACTTTCTTTAAAATTGCACACATAGTTGATCATAAAACAAATATCAATGGACACAAAAAATGGAAATTGCTTGTATCATATCAGACCACCAGGACCTAAAGTTAGAGTTAAACAACATCAGAAATCACAGAAAAACTACCAACTCATGGAAACTAAACATCACTCAGCTGAACCACATCTGGGTCAAGGAAGAAATTAAGAAATAAATCAAAGTCTTCTTAGAATTTAATGAAAATGAATCTACAACAACCAAACTTGTAGGACACAATGAAATCAGTCTTAAGAGGAAAATTCATAGCACTAGATGCCTATATTAAAAACCTAGAGAAATCCCACACTAGAGAACTAACAGCAGAGCTCAAAGTCTTAGAACAATTAGAAACAAATTCACCTAGAAGGAATAGATGGCAGAAAATAATCAAACTTAGGCTGAAACCAATAAAATTGAAACAAAAAGAACAACACAAGAATCAATGAATCAAGGAATTGGTTCTTTGAGAAAGTCAACAACATTGATAAGCCCTTTAACAAACTAATCAAAAAGCAGAGATAGAGGGTATACAAATCAAGAAAATCAGAAATGAAAAGGGGTTCATAAAAACAGACCCCCCCAGGAAATTCAGAGAATTATCAGGTCATAGTTTGAAAATATATACTCCACAAAAATGGAAAACCTAGAAGAAATAGACATCGTTTTGGACAGATACCATTTACCAAAATTAAATCAAGATCAGATTGAAGTCCTAAACAGACTTATAACCCAAAGGAAATTGAAGCTGTCATTAAAAGACTCCCAAGTAAAAAAAGCCCAGGTCCTGATGGTTTCAGTGCAGAATTCTACCAGACATTCAAATAACAAATCTCACCAATACTCCTTATACTATTTCACAGTAGAAACTGAAGGAATATTGCCAAACTCTTTTTATGAGGCCACAATTACCCTAATACCCAAGCCAGTCAAAGATGCAAAAAACAAGGAGAAATATAGACCAATTTCCCTTATAAATATTGATACTAAAATTCTCAACAAAATTCTAGCAAACAGTACACAACAACATATAAAAAATATCACCCACCATGATCAAGCAGGCTTCATCCCAAAATGCAGGGATGGTTCAACACAGGAAAAACCATAAATGACATCCATCACATAAACAAACCAGAGGAAAACCCCACATGATCCTTAGACACTGAAAATCCTCTGACAAAATCAAACACTCCTTTATGATAAAAGTCCTGGAGAGATCAGGAATACAGAGAAAATATCTAAATATAATAAAGGCAATTTACAAGAAGCTGACAGACAACACCAAACATAATGGTAAAAAATGTAAAGCAATCCAACTAAAATCAGGAACTAGGCAAGGATGTCCTCTCTCCCTTTATCTATTCAATATAGTTCTCAAAGTTTTAGCTAAAGCACTAAGAGAATGAAAAAGATTATGGGGATTCAAATTGGAAAAGAAGAAGTGAAACTATTTCTATTTGCAGATGATATGACTATATACATAAGTGATCCAAAAATTCTACCAGGGAACTTCTACAGCTGATAAACACCTTCAACAATGTAGCAGGATACAAGATTAACTCAACGAAATCAGTAGACCTCCTATACACTAAAGATAAAAGGGCTGAAAAAGAAATAAGGGAAATATCACCCTTTGTAATAGCTGCAAATACCATTGAATATCTTTGAGTAACTATAATCAAAGAAGTAACAGACGTATTTGACAAAAACTTTAAATCACTGAAGAAATTGAAGAGGATATCAGAAAATGGAAAATCTCCAATATTTTTGGATAGGTAGGATCAACATAGTAAAAATGGCAATTCTATCAAAAGCCATCTACAGATTCAATTCACTTCCCATCAAAATCCCAACACAAATTTTTATAAACCTTAGAAGAAAAATACTCAATTTCATTTGAGTAACAGGAAAGCCAGTATTGTCAAAACAATTTTTCTCAACAAAAGAACCTCAGGAGGCATCACTGTCTCTGACTTCAAGTTATACAACAGAGCTACATTAATAAAAACAGCCTGATACTGGCTTAAAAACAGGTCTATGGATCAATGAAATTGAATTGAAGATCCCACCATTAACCCAAGAACCTATGAACACCTGATCTTTGACAAAGAGGCCCAAAATATTCAATGGAAAAAATATAATATCTTTAACAAATGCTGTTGGCATAGCTGCATGGTACTGTGTAGAAAAACATAAATAGATTCAAGCCTATCACCCTGCACAAAACTCAAATCCAAGTGGATCAAAGATCTCAAAGCCAGCCACACTGAACTTGATAGAAAAGAAAGTAGGAAATACCCTCCAACAAGTTGGCAAAAGTGACTATTTCCTAAATGTAACACTAGGACCACAGACACTAAGAACAACAATCAATAATTGAGACTTTCTGAAACTGATAAGTTTCTTAAAGCCAAGGACACAGTCAATAAGACCAAAGGACAGCCTACAGAATGGGAAAAGATTTTCACCAACCCTACAAGTGACAGAAGATTGATCTCTAAAACATTTAGAGAACTCAAGATACTGGAGCCAGAACCTTAAATAACCCAAGCAAAAAATGGGGTTCAGAACTAAAAAGCAAATTCTGAGCAGAAGTATTACGAATTCCTGAAAAGCATTTGAAAAAGTGCTGGAAATTTTTAGCCATCAGAGAAATGCAAATCAAAACAACTTTGAGATACCACCTTACACCTGTCAGATTGGCTTGGATAAAAGACACAGACCAGCCTACGCTTGAAAGGTTACAGAGCAAGGGGAATACTCCTTCATTGTTGGTGGGAATGTAAGCTTGTTCAGTCAATCTGGAATGCAATATGGCTGTTTCTCAGAAAACTGGGAATCAATATCCCCAAGAATCCAGCAATACCTCTATTGGACATATACCCTAAAGATACACATTAGCACTCCAAAGCCGTTAGCTCAACTATGGTCATAGCAGCCTTATTTGTAATAGCAAGAACTTGGAAACAAACCAGATGCCCCTCAACTGAAGAATTATTTAACAAACTGTGATACATCTACACAATGGAGTATTACTCAGCAGTAAGAAAAAATGAAAACCTAAAATTTGCAGGCAAATGGATGGATTTGGAAAATATCCTTCTGAGCAAGGTATGACGAACTCAGAAAGATAAGCAGGAGATATACTCACTCATTAGTGGACTTTAAACATAAAGCAAAGCACGTCCAAGCTGCAAAACACAATCACTGTATAGCTTGGGATCTGAAACACCTTGGACCAGTACCTTGGAGCCCATTCCTTCAAGAACAACACTGGATGCAGTCTTTATGCTGGGGTGAGGAAAGCAGATCTGCCTGGAGTGGTTGCTGTACTAAGCCACCTTGGGATCTTGGGACCTCCTGCCTTTGCTGGGGACGAGAGAGACTGGGAAGGGCAGGAGCAGGTAGGGAGCTTGAACTAGGGAATACATGGATTAAAAAATATGACTTCATTCATCCTAAACAAAATCAAAAACAACAACAAAAATTACCAACAAACAAACAAAAAGAGAATACTCAGAATGCTTAGCCCTAATCTGAACATGTTCACAGCATCTCCATAGGCCGGTCAAAGCTCAGGAATTATGCTGGAAAATGGACAAAAATACCATAAGTGCCAGAGACTACCGATAACTGCCAGCAAATTTATCTTCTGATGAGTCTTCTGAAATAGTAGAGCAGCTGCCCATATCATATTTAAAGGATAATAGTTATTGCAATGCAGCAATATATCTACACAAATATTCTGTGATTCAGTAGGATATATGTTAATCATCAATTCATAGCATTCATCAATCAATTTTTTGATTTCTATGGTTTCTTTTGAGGAATTTTAAAAGATAACAAATCCACATTCCTAAACTTGGAAGAGAAAAACATTAGTTGAAATACAGATTGCTCCTTTGGCAGTTCTCTTCTTCAGTAATATATTTAAAACTTGAAAGCTTATGCCCCCTATGCATTAATGTTAGACTCTGTGTGGCTGCATCCTCTACAACTCTGAGCTGATGTTTTGATTAATTTGAATTGAATGTATTTTTAAGAAATTAATTATTAGTAAACCTGACTTTTTTTGACCTTTACTAAATCTTCTTAAAGTTTTTAATTATTCTCCATGTTATTAATATATTCAACCTTCATTTTTAGAGAGTGCAAAAAAAACCTCTATTTTCAATAAACTCACTGTATATGATAAACATGTGGCTCCATAATCTGTAATGACATTATAAAAATAATAGTATTATTATAAAAACAAATGAATAGGGATTGTCCATTGATGTCACAGGTACTCCATGCATATGGATTGTAAACAGGTGCAGTTCTATAATACACAGCATTTTCCCACTAATTAAGCAAATTAAGGTACATTTTATTAGTTACTTAATAGTGAAATAAAATGATTTATCATCTTAATAACAAATGACCTTATGCCATTATCAAAGTAAGAGTATGGTTTGTTATCTAAGTAGAAGTGACTTAGCAATTACTCAGAAATTGCTTTCATCACTCAGAACACAGCACTAAATATCTTCACCTAAGTGATAAAAGTAACATTATCCTCCTTTTACAAGAATTTCTGCAAAATTCGTTAGCCATTAAGTTTTTTTCTATCATAAATTGGACTGAAAAACCTGTTTATTAATTGTGTTAGTGCTTCTTTCTTGTGATTACTGTACTATCAGTTATAACATCTGCTTACTGTATTTTAAAAAATCTAGAAGGAACTACACACAGAGCAAAGCAGAGAACTTACAGAGCAGAGTAAACTAAATTTTCTGATTCTATCCTCCATTTATTTTGAGTAAAGAACTTGTGATTATACACATCACTTTTGAAATTCATATGGTGAAAATGTCACATACCAAAAAGTAGAAAACTTAGGCCTTATCCAGTGGTCTAGATAATGTATCAGAAACTGAATATATATTAAACACTGTGTGCAAATGATTTTAAAAGATTGGTTTTAATGCACCTCATTTATTTTAAACAGAATGTGGAAAAATTATTCAATATCTTCATCATGTATTGCAATAAAGAGATGGAACTAATTAAAAATAAATCTTGAAATTAAAATAAATATAGAGAACATTAAACATACAAAGGAAGACATTAAAAGATATACCAATCAGAGAAAAAACCCTGAAGGACTCAGACAGATTGCTGAAAATATACAATCAAAGGAAGAAAGTAAAGGAAAATGGTGGAAGAAGTAAGAACAATGGAGAGAGCTTAAAATATCAAGTAGGTAGGATTCTGAGTTTAAAATTAGACATAGTAAAAAAAAAGTTAGGCTTAAGCAAGGGAATCTCTTGTGTGTCAGAACTTCCCATTCAAAGCACATTTTGTTAATCACCCTCAACTACCAATCCTGCCCAAACCCCAAAACTGTCCTATTACCCTGCAGCCTCACCAAGTCTGTGAGACTTACAGTCCATCTGCACGGATCAAAAATGGCTTCTGAGATCCATAGTTTGCCAGCCCTTACTGGATCAAGAGCTTATATTGGACCAAGGTTGTATTTTTGAGAAACAGAAATAGTCACCTTTTACTGGACCAAGAACAGATCACTATGACACAGAAAATGCTACCTCCAAGTGGACAAAGAGCCCATGTTGGACCAAAAGAGGCTACCTGAGACACAGCAACAACCAGAACAGATTTCAAGATTAGTCCCTGAGATACAGATACATCCTTCATCAATCTAAAAAAAGCATAGAGTAGACACCAGTACACGAATACATATAACAACACGAAGAACATTATGGTACCACCAAAGTCTTGTGGTTCTGCAACAGCAAGACCTAAATACACCATTGCAGAGGGATCAGAGTGAAATTACCTTAAAAACAACTTTATAAAGATAGAAGCCTTGAAAGAAGAAATTAAAACTTTCATAAGGAAATAGAGAAGAAATCAAACAAAAATTTAGAAGAGATAAAAAAAAACCTTAAAAATAAAGAAAACAAAAATAAGCAAAGAAATTAAGAAAACAGTTCAAGGTATAAAAGATAAAATAGAAGCAATAAAGACAAAAACAAAATAATGCAGATAATGAAAAATTTAAAGAAACAAACAGGAAATATACATGCAAGCATAATCAACAGAATACAAAAGATGAAATAAATAATTTCTGACATTGAAGAATTAATAGTGGAGGTAAATTAGTTAGCCAAAGAAAACACCAAAGCCAAAAAGCCATAACAAAAACCATCCAGGAAATCTGGGACTCCTTTTTCTTCTATTTATGTTATTTTTAGGCTTGGGCCTTTTACAGAGTCCCAGATTCTTCAATGTCATCTTCTATGAAATTTGGAACACCATGAAAAGAACAGTTCTGAGAATAATTGTAATTGAAGAAGAAGAATTCCAGCTCAAAGACACAGAAAATATATTCAACAAAATCATAGAAGAAGGCTTTCCAAATCTAAAGAAGAAAATGCCAATAAAGACAGAAAAAGCTTACAGAACACTAAATGGACTAAACCACCCAAAAAAGTCTACTTACCACATGATTAAAAAAAAAAAAAAAAAAAAAAAAAAAAAAAAAAAAAAAAAAAAAAAAAAAAAAAAAAAAAAAAAAAAAAAAAAAAAAAAAAAAAAAAAAAAAAAAAAAAAAAAAAAAAAAAAAAACAAAAAAAAAAAAAAAAAAAAAAAAAAAAAAAAAAAAAAAAAAAAAAAAAAAAAAAAAAAAA
>PVIH01011900.1:0-66482 GCA_004025045.1 Sigmodon hispidus | reverse complement strand
GAACACACTGAATCAAGAACAGTCCCTGGGGATCCATAGGACAAAAAGCTAGGCCCTGCAAGGGTAGGAAACTGTCAATTAGCATGTGCAGTATGTGTAGCCTTGATGGATGGGATCAGACTGTGTTCCTGTAAATGGGCTGGTACCTTGGAGCCCATTTCCTTCAAAGGAACACCTAACCCAGCCTTGATATTGGGATGAGGAAATCAGACCTGCCTGGAGTGGATGTGCCATGCTGAGGTGACCCACCTTGAGACTTTCAGCCCTTTTTGGGAAGGAAATGGAGGATGGTGGGGGGAAGCTAAAGGCAGACTGGGAAGAAACGGGAACAGGGAAGGATGAGTGAGCAGGGGGATACATGGAAAAAAAAGATCTTTTTAAATAAAAAAGTGATGCGTTGAACTTTGGAATCTTAAGATAATGAGAGCTCTTGAAGCTTGCCTGAGTGCATTTTGCATTATGAAACACTGATGAGCTTGTAGACAATGGAATGTTTGGTCTTAACAAAAAGTACCCACCCCAAAGTAAATTTTATGTAGTGTATTTTGAAAATATCTACTCTTTTCAGTACCTTCCCATAAAACACTTTTAACCCTCTAATCCTTTTCTACCCAACTCAGATTAGTTCTTTTTTCTTTCTCCATCGATTTCAATTTGTACAAGTCTTGGGGTTGGTCAGAATACCAGGCATCATATTATTAAGGGAAAACCAACTTTTCCTCTCTTATCAGTCATTAAATGCTGGACCATAGGACTGTCTGCTCCCTGCCCAGGGAGGGGATGGGGAGTTGTGGAGAAGAAAAACTGACCTGATGTGGCGGGAGGGGGAAGGGTCCTTGAATAAGGATGTACAGGGATGAAAAAGAAAAAATTCAGAGGGAAAGTTGAACACAAAGTAAATATATGTGTAGTAATCTTATTTGCTTTATCACCCTTATTAAGTCATACTTATGATTTTTATCTTCTTCATAGTTATTGTTAACTTATCAGCATTTTAAATTCATTTTACTGTTTTTCTTGATATATACAAAATAAATAAAGAGGGAAAAAAACAAAATGAAAAAAAAAAGAAAAACTACATTCAACTCCCTATTTTAAAAACAAAAGCACGCTATCAACTTTTACTTCTCATTGTTTTTGTTGTTGTTGTTTAATAGGCTTAAGTTCTTGTGTGCTTATTATTGTCTATTTATTTTTAGGTCTAAATAGCTCATAAGTAGCTTTAGTGAAATGAATAAGAATTCTATATTTTTACAAATGATAAACTACAAATAAAATGTACCAAATAAATAAATAAATAAATAAATAAATAAATAAATAAATAAATAATCTTTTTATTATAAGATTTAAAAGTAAAAAAAAAGCTAATCTCTCCTCAGCTAATGGTGGCATTTCATGTCTACCTTCCCCTGTCTGTACCAGGATTCTTTCTGGCTGGAGTTTGCCCAGGTTTTATGAATGCCTTCACAACCTATTAGAGGTCACATGGTCATTTACCATCTTATGTTTGTAAAACTCTATTTTTTTGACATTACCCATCATCTATGCCTTTTTTTCAATCTTTCTGTCTTGGGGTGACACATACATGTCTGATTTGGAGCTGAGAATGGTGAAGTCTTTACTTCTTGACCTGCTGACCATTTTTTGGGGTGTGTGTCGTCCTTGTGTTGATTGCCATGTACTACAAAGAGGCTTACAGAAGATACCTGAGAGATTCTGTGATCTATTGAGTATACCAATAAGTCAGTAAGTAGTAGCTATTATAATACGATGTCCATTTGGCAGAATGATAGTATTGGGTTCTTAACTAAGGCCTTGCTCTGTGTCTATTATATAGAAATAATATGCTTTTGTCAAAAGTAGTGATTCTCTGATGAAGTACTTGCTCTAAATTTTCAGATAACACTTTTGTTTCAGGAAGGCATGTTTGTATGGTGGGTAATTCCAACGCATAGTGCTGTGCACTATTGGTCAGGAAGAAATTTGGGAATATGGAAAGGAGAAAGGATGCTGAACTACAGGGAGATAAACTTCTCTGTTTTGTTCTCTATATCTGGGTCTCCTTTTCCCCACAGTGGATTCTACAAAGCCCTTTCTGTCTGCCTGGCCAAGCCCTATTGTTCACATTGGAGAGCATGTGACTCTGCATTGTCACTCTGAGCTTGGGTATGAAATGTTCAGTCTGTTCAAGGAACAGAGAGGACACATCTTCCAGATGCAGAACTTCAGCTCCCAGAAGAGCTTTGTGATAGGCCCTGTGACTACAGCACATGCAGGGATCTACAAATGTCAGGGATTTTATTCTAAATCTCCTTATGGATCATCAGCACTAAGTGATAACCTGGTGATTGAGGTCACAGGTAAGGGGGCTCCTTACAGAAGGGTGGTTCCTTGCCCAATATTTCTAATAAAATATCTGTACAAAAACTGTCAATAGGAGTTCTATCAGAAGAGGGAGGTCACCTCTGAGAGCTTTGGGTTATGGATAATTAAATACAGGGGACTAAGTACTGAGAGGCACAGGACAATGGTCATCAGTTGTCACTCTCCATCTAATACCTGAAAACTAAATATTTACATTCTATAACTCAAAAGTTTGGCTATGACTTGTGTTATAAAGTTTTATATGCTGAGAACTTATTTCCCAATGAGGAGATGTTGATGTATAGTCATGTTAAAGAGGTGGTGCTAGTATCAGGTACCTTCAAAAGTTATTGCAGTTATTATTATAACATGTTATAAAAATTATTAATATTTTATTATATGCACAAATGTTTATTACTTGTGCCCTCTGAGGCCAGAAAAAGGCATTGTTTCTCTTGGTACTAGAATTAGAGGCAGCAATAAGTTGCCATGAGGATTCTGGGAAATGAGCTCAGATCTTATAGAAGGGCAGCCATTGCATCTCAGCCATCTCTATAGTCCCAACCCTTGTCAAGACCACATAAAGTACTTGCTCCCATTTGTAATTTGCTGCTTCCTTCACTTATTATCTACTGTCTGTGGCAAATTATACTTCACTAGAAGATAAGCAGATGACTTGCCTCATCTTTGAACCTCAGCCTCTGAAACTTTCACTCTAATTAAACAATTTTTATAAATGAGGTATCTAACATCAGATATGTTTTATATTAAGATAACATGGACTGACACATACAGAAGGGAAATTAAGGTAAAATGTAAAAGTCTAGGATTAGCAGTCAGCCCCGAGAATATAGAAAATATCTTCTAGCCTAAGCAACCTAAATCAGAGGAATAGGAGTCGGGGTGGTATCTGAAGGTCAGAGCATTGCACTCTGGCAGAGATTATGTGCAGCCAGTTATGAAGATGAAGAAAAGATCAGTAGAAACTTGGAGGGGGAAATGAAATAAATTCTCCTCTAGACTTTCTTGAAGAAACGTAGCTCCAAAGACACTTAATATATTTCAAACTTCTAACATCCAGAATCAGGGGTAGTATACCTGTATTCAATTAAAGCTGCATACTTGTAATGATTTGGTATAGCACCAACTGAAATCTAATCCAGGCACACAAGTCAAGGACATATTAACAAAGCCAATAAGGAAAGGGTAGAGATGTCCTGATATCAAGAAAATCAGGATGCTGGCACTACCACCAGGTTGAGACTATCCAATACTCCATATCCAGACTAGGGACTCTTTGTGATACTGGGACTCAGAAAGGCATTCCAGCCATGGCAGGGAATCCTTTTTAGAATTAGACAGAGAGAATATTAAGGAACCTCCTCTTATTTGTTTACTATTCCTCATATCATGATATGAATTTCACTTTTTCTAAAAGAACATAAAACAATCTCAAAAATAGTCTCTAAAGTGCAGTATTCCAGATTACTTGTCTTCATTCATAATACAAAATGGGAGAGAGGTCTATTGGAGATGAGTGCAATAGACACATTCCTAGGATATGCCAGCTGAAAAAAATCAGGTATTAGTAGAAATAGTATATAAAAATATATGGAAAGCAGGAATTTATGTGGAAGAGACAAAGATAAAAGACACTGAAAAGGAGGAAAGATACAAGGAGAAAGAATCTCACTTGTTTAAGGTCTAAGAATTTGCTGATGTCAGATGACTCCCAAATTTACAACCTCTTCATTCTTAGGAATTTACAGAAAACCCTCACTCTTGGCTCTACCAGGCCCTCTGGTGAAACCAGGAGGGACAGTGACATTGAAATGCTTCTCAGAGATTGTGTTTGAGACCTTCATTCTGGTTCTGCACAGAAAAGGGCTAAGCATGAACCCTCTGTACCTTGTTGGGGAGCAATATGATGGAGGCTTCCAGGCCAACATCTCCATAGCTCCTGTCACTTCTGCACATGCTGGGACCTACAGATGCTACGGTTCTGTCAGTCACCAACCCTACCAATGGTCAGACCCCAGTGACTCCCTGGACATCAAGATCAAAGGTGAGAGTATCTCGTTTTGCTCCTCACCTCTCTAGTAAACAGGTAATTGCAAGTTATGAAGGGTCCAGAAGGGCAGAAAGTTGATACCTTTTGGTCACTATGAAGATAATCTGTCTTTGTGGTAGATTTAGTAACAGAGTGGGAAAGGAGACATAAGAACATTGGTCATTATATAAAGCATAGACACAGCCACTTGAAAGGAGTTAGGAAAGGGGCTTGTGTTGGCTAGTCTTATTTAACATACTCAGCACTATTTACTCCCTCTGCCTCCCCTTTTCCCATTCTTCGCCCAGCTTTCATCACTCCATTCTTCCATTTATTCCTCAGAGAGGGTAAGGACTCCTAGGGTGAGTCAATGCAGTCTGGCATATCTGGTTGAGGTAGGACCAAGTCTTTCCCCCTAGTATCAAGGCTGAGCAAGGTGCTCCTCTGTAGGGAATGAGCTCCAAGAAGCCAGTTCATATTGTGCTGGCTACTCATATCAATTTGTTACACAATTTGGAGTTATCTGGTAGAAAAAAACTCCACAAGACCTAATTATAAGTCATTTTATTAATTAGTGATTGATGGGGAAGGTTTCAGCCCATTGTAGATGGTTTCATTCCTGGGCTGGTGGTGCTGGGTTCTATAAGAAAGCAGGCCAATCAAGCCAGAGGAATCAAGCCTGTAAACTACCATTCCATGGCCTCTGTATCAGCTCCCACCTTCAGGTTCTTGTCTTTTTGAGTTTCTATCATGACATCCTTTGATGATGAACAGCAATACAGAAGTGTAAACCAAATAAACTCTTTCCTCCTCAATTTGCTTTATGCTCACAGTGTTTTATCACAGAAATAGAAAGAACATAATTATAGACGCTCATGGATTAGACAGAGGGTTGTTCCACTCTACCGTGTAAATACTTCAAAGTTAGGATACCATTTTACTTCATCCTATTCTCTTTCAGAAAATGCTAGACACACCCCATATGTGAATTTTTTTATGCAATTGCTGTCTCAACATGGGTCCCAAAACCTTGGTGTAGTTGGCAGTAACAAATGCTGTATATAGTTTGACACTACTTTCTTTTATGGTTTTGAGCCATAATTTGTGCCAAAAGGTCATGTTCTTGGGTAAAGAAAAGAACATCAATTTCTGTGTGGATGAGTTCTCCACATCTCTAAACTACACACACACACACACACACACATACACACACACACACACACACACTACAAACACACAATGGGCGAAGAAGGAGAATAATCACATGGAGACATGCTATCAACTATAAACAAGATAAGTCCAGATGTATAAAAGGGGGAGGGGGAAGGGAGGAAGAATATGAACACAGAGTAAAAAGTGAGAAAGTGAAGTGTGATAAGACAGAATGGCAGACAGTGAGAGTGACAGAAACAAATTTTTAAAAGTAGATTTCAGAGCCAAAGAAAAGCAAAGATATGATGGTGAACGGCTCTGAAAGAAGGTGAGAGAATGTGGAAAGCAGAGAAAGGTATTGGGATAAATGTTAGATTCTAAATAAGCATACAATAGCATTTCGGCTACACATATTATATCATTGTAGCAATACAGAGATCAACACAGCCCATGAGAAAAAAACAACACACACCCCCATTGCACAAATAGTGAGTTTGGAGTATAGCTCATTTGTCGAGCGTTTGCCTAATATGTGTGGTCAATAGTGCAAGTGTGACACACAGCATTACAAAATTAATAATTTTAAAATACAGTAATAAAATTTGAAATATATAAATAGCTTTTTTGCTTAAATAGAATGCTGGATAATGGTGGTTACAAGAAATAGGTAGATAGTAGCTTAGCTAGTTCTAAAAATGGTATCTCACACTTTTATAGAGAAATTTATTGACATATAAGTGTTCGACATACAATCCCCAGTATGCTGGTTATCTACTAATCTATGAAGAATATGAGATAAGTAGTAAAAATAAAAGCAATGCTAATAAACCTACATTTGGGGGAAATGTATTTTTTTGTTTTATCTGTTGTATGATCTTATTGCCCAAACTATCACAATATCAAAGTTTTTAAAATAAATTATTACCCTACAACAGACTAGTCTTGAACTCAAAGACAGATCCTCCTGCCTCTGACTACCAAGTGCTGGAAATGAAGACTTATACCCATGTGCTTGGCCATTTTTCTAAGTTTTTTTGAAAGAGTCTCAGTATATATGTTTTGTGTGGTTAGAGCAGCCTGGCTTCAAGCTCAGAGGTCTGTTTGCCTCTCACTCCAGAGTGCTGGGATTAAAGTATATGCTGCTGCACCCAGATGATCTCTTTTTTATATGACCATCATATGCCAGTGCTGGTTTTAATTTGGTAAAGTAGAACCACAATATGGGGTAAAAATTTTGCACCAGACCTTTTATTTTATGACCTGGTCTTTAGTAGGCCTAGTTGGCTTTGAATTTTATATTCACCTGAAAATGACTTTGTCTTGAAGCTCTTAGTTCCACACAAGTTACCTTTTACCTTTTGACATAAGCATGTAAAATGTGAAAATGGTAGGTCTTCAATACTGCATAGGAATTTCATCAGAGTTGAAGAATAATTTTGTTTTTAATACAGGTCTGTGTGATTTATGTTTGATTTTTTTGTCCTTTTTTGCACCATGTCCATACAAATTAATTTAAAATCATCATTATTCAATCTTATGAAAAGTTTATCTGCCTTTAGGATTATGATTATTTGCACATATTAGATTTTTCATAAATGAAGACAATTTTATCTTCGAGTAAAACCCAGGGAGGTCTGATACTAGGCAGCTGCTGTACCACTGAACAGCTTCCTTCTTAAGAAATTCTTGAGACTTAAAAGTACTTTTCTTTTTATCTGATTTTAGTAAATAAATCAAGCCCTTCACTTAAAAAATTAATTATTACCCAGGTGAATAAAAACTGTAGAACTGAATATGAAAAAGGAAACCACAAGTATGCAGAATCAGGCAGTGTCAGAGCATGTCCTTTAAAAAATGTGACTTAAAAAATGCATTACGTACACAGTTCTTGGAGAAAGCCCAGAAGACAGAGATGGGTTTCCAACTGCTATACAACATGCCAGAGCTCCCCTCCCCTCCCTCTCTGGATCTCAGCTCCTGATGGCCTTAGCTCTTCATGTTCTTTTGACCTTAAACTAGGTAAGCACTAGGAATGCACATGAAGTCTGTAAGTGGATCAGAAACAAGCAGTACTTTAGGATTCCTTACAATTGGCTAGTTCTGTGACTTTGTTGTCTCTTCATTTGATCTCCACTTTAAGATTTTCATCCCCCACAGTTTACCCGGACCTGACTTCCATTTATGTCTTAACACAGGAGTTCAAAGAGGCTTTCTGCTTTGATCCTATTTTGTGCAGAGACAGAAAAATGGAATTCTAAATATTCAGGAGGGAAAGTATTTAAAATTATTTGCAGTATAATCTTTCCTGTGCTCTCAGAAGACACAAAAGAAAGGTGAATTATTGTAGCAAGTAAAGGAAAAGAAGAAAGTTGTATAAAATACCAGTGAAAAATTTCATTCCAGAGCAGATAAATTTACAGTCAGTCTTTATTGCAGTCTCTTCATTATTACATACAGCAATATTATAACCTCACAATCTAGGGCTTTATAGTATCAGTTGAGGTTGGTGTTTATAGAGGATGTTATTTTCTAACACTTTCTAGGGAAAGGTACACTAAAAGGCTCTCAACAACTGTAGTAGGGAAGTTCAGTGGAAGAGTGCAGTGGTAACAGGAGAATAAATAGAGTCCCTGAGGAGCACATGATGATACAGGGATAATGGAAAATATATGGAAGACATATGGATAATGGAAGACAAAAGCATTGTGTCAAAGTTGATGGGGAAGTACTTCTATTTTGCAGCTGAGCTGCTAGCCTACATGTGATGTTTTCTGTTTCTTCCAAAGTTCCTGATTTTCAGAATTACATCGTGGGGAATTCCATCAGGATAGGTGTGGCAGGGCTGGTACTACTTATTCTGTTGATGATGCTGGCTGAGGCCTGGTGGAGCCATGAAGAATTTAAGATGGAGAAAAAAATTTACAGAATCCAACTGAAATGAGTAGATGATAGGACAGAATGGATCCTGGATCACAGTCCATCATGTGATACAGATGTGAAATCACTCAGGGCCAGGTCTTAGTGAAGTGTGTGTGTATGTGTGTGGAGGGAGGGCTTTGAAGTAAAACAGCCCTTCAGTCTGTAAAAGGACACTCTGGAGACTGAGGAGTTACTTGAGAAAACATCAGAAGAGAATATTGGCAAGCTTAGCTCTATCTACTGATACCACATGAGATAATTCCATTTGTTCATTCATTTCTCTTAATTTTTTTATTGCTCTAGCTCTAATTAGTATATAATAAAAATCCAGAGCCAAATACTGTAGAAAAGCTGAAATATCAAAGAGAAAAAACAGATCACACTCATTTCTCACCTAGAACACTTCTCAGACTGAACAGGGTAAAAACTATCTTCAAGAATCCTTTGCCTGGCAGGTCACTCCTACAGAATGCCTGATTGTCTGCCTATGCCTACCTTAAATATCTTACCGACCCAGTTGTTTCACTTCTGGCTTCAACTCTGCATCATAACCCTCAAGTTAGAAGTAAAGGTGTGAGCTACTCCTGTTTTGTTGTTAGTTCCACTAACTCACAGAAATATAGATAGATCTTTGTCTCCTGAGTGATAAGATTAAAGGTGTTTAATCACTTTTAACTCTCAAGGCTTGACTGTAGGTGATTCTGTCCTATGATATTCCAGGCTGAATTTATTAAGCATAAAATATAATACCACATATCTTCTTTTATGTCAAAAATAAAAAGTTATAACTAATGTAAGAAAAACTATATACAATAGGTACAATAATTATATACAATATATGTACAAGCAATAATTTCATGAGTAATGTCCAGTCCATTAACAAATGACAAATTTAAATAAAATATTCCATTATTTATTCTATTTTGGTGAGTCCAAAGGACTGTACCTTATTCACTTTTTAATCTAACTTGTATTACTATCCAAAAATTATCAATCATATGCTTTAAACTCTAAGTGAGTTTTTTCTAAAATGGTCACTAGAAAACTGTAATTGTAACTATCACAGTAAGCCCCAGGGAACTCTGTAGCAGGCACACATAAAGACTGCCTGTCACCATACCCACAGCTGCCGCTGAGGGAATTTGCATGGCTACCCACCTCGACCTTGAACCCTAACCCTAACCCTAACCCTAACCCTAACCCTAACCCTAACCAACCTTGACCTCCAACTGAGGGAACAGATAACTTCTGGCGTCTCTGAAGGGCAGATTCAGACCCTGTCCAGAGAGGTAACAGGAGGCATACAAGCCCGAGTGCCACAACTGACCAGGAGCCATCTAATCATGAACCACTGAAGCCATGGGCAAATGTCAGTGCAAAAAATTACATAATAATACAAAGAACAACAGGGTAACTCTGGTAGAGAGTAGCATTCTTATAAATACAAGACCTGAACAGAGCAATGAAGAGGAAACAAAAGAAAGCAACACCAAAAATTCCTTTTTGATGATAATCGAAGCTCTCAAAGAAAATATGAAAAATAGCCTTAAAGAAATAGAAGATAATACAAACAAAAAATTGGAAGAGATGAACAAATCTATGAAAGAAACATGCCAGGAACTAAAAGCTAAAATAAAAGCTGAAATGGAAGCAATAAAAAGGCACAAAATGAGGCAAAGATGGAAATAGAAAATCTGAAGAAAAAAGCTGGAACCACAGATACAAGCATAACAAACAGAGTTCAAGAGCTGGAAGATAGAATCCCTGAAGTGGAAGACTCAGTAGCACAAATAGATATATCAGTCAAAGAAAATAGTAAAACTAAAAAAAGCAATAACTCAAAATGTTCAGGGAATCTGAGACACCATGAAAAGACCTAATTTGAGAATAATAGGAATAGAAGAAGGAGAAGAATACCAGCTCAAAGGCATAGATAATGTTTTCAATAAAATCATAGAAGAAAACTTCCCTAACCTGAAGAAGGAAATGCCTATAAAGATACAAGAAGCTTACAGAACACCAAATAGGTATGATCCAAAAAAAAGTCAGCACGCCACATTATAATCAAGCCACAAAACATACAAATCAAAGAAAAAATTTTAAGAGCTGCAAAAGAAAAGGGCCAACTCACATATAAAGGCAGACCCATCAGAATAATGCCTGACTATTCAATGGAAACGATGAAAGCTAGAAGGGCTTGGTCAGAAGTTATACAGACACTAAAAGACCATGGCTGCCAAACTAGAATACTACACCCTGCAAAATTATCAATCACCATAGATGGAGTAAACAAGGTACTTCAGGAGAAAGTCAGACTGAAAGAATATCTATCTACCAATCCAGCACTACAGAGAGTATTAGAGGGAAAACTCCAACCTAAGGACCCCAGATACACCCACGAAATCACAAACAATCAATAATTCCACAGAAGAATACCCTAGAGAAAGGAAATACAAACAAGTTACCACCAAAAATGCATAAAAGATATCATCCACCATGACCAAGTAGGCTTCATCCCAGAAATGCAGGGCTGGTTCAACATATGAAAAACTGTAAATGTTATCAATCATATAAACAAACTAAAGGAACAAAACCACATGATCATATCCTTAGATGCTGAAAAAGCCTTTGACAAAATCCAACACTCCTTTATGATTAAAGCCCTGGAGAAATCAGGAATACAGGAAGAATACCTAAATATAATAAAGGCAATTTACAAGAAGCCAACAGCCAGTATCAAACTTAATGGAGAAAATCTCAAAGCAATCCCACTAAAGTCTGGAACTAGACAAGGATGTCCTCTCTCCCCTTATCTATTCAATATAGTTCTTGAAGTTTTAGCTAAAGCAATAAGGGAACGAAAAGAGCTTAAGGGCATACCAATTGGAAAAGAAGAAGTGAAGCTATCTCTATTTGCAGATGATATGATTGTATACATAATTGACACACAAAATTCTTTCAAGGAACTGCTACAGTTGATAAACACCTTCAGCAATGTAGCAGGATACAAGATTAACTCAAAGAAATCAGTAGCCCTTCTATACACTAAAGATAGAAGAGTTGAAAAAGAAATAAGGGAAACATTACCCTTCATAATAGCTGCAAATAGTATTAAATACCTTGGAGTAACTATAACCAAAGAAGTAACAGACCTATTTGACAAAAATTTTAAATCGCTGAAGAAAGAAATTGAAGAGGATATCAGAAAATGGAAAGCTCTCCCATGTTCCTGGATTGGTAGGATCAACATAGTAAAAATGGCAATTCTACCAAAAACAGTGCACAGATTTAATGAATTGCCCATCAAAGTCCCAACATAATATTTTACGGACCTTGAAAGAACAATACTCAATTTCATTTGGAATAACATGAAGCCAGGATTGCCAAAACAATTTTACTCAACAAAAGAACCTCAGGAGGCATCACCATCCCTGACTTCAAGCTATACTATAGAGCTACAGTAATAAAAACAGCCTGGTACTGGCATAAAAATAGACTTGTGGACCAATGGAATAGAATTGAGGATCCTGACATTAACCCAAAAACCTATGAACACTTGATATTTGACAAAGAGGCCCAAAACATTCAATGGAAAAAAGATAGTATATTTAACAAAAGTTGTTGGCATAGCTGGATGGAAGTGTGTAGAAAAATGCAAATAGATCTGTGCCTGTCACCCCGCACAAAACTCAAATCCAAGTGGATCAATGACCTCAACTTAAACCCAACCACTTTGAACTTGATAGAAAAGAAAGTGAGATATACACTTCTACGAATTGGCACAGTCCACCACTTCCTAAATATAACACCAGTGGTCCAGACAACAAGACCAACAATCAATAAGTGGGATCTCCTGAAGCTAGGAAGCTTCTGCAAAGCCAAGGACACTGTCAATAGGACAAAACGCCAGCCTACAGAATGGGAAAAGATTTTCAGCAGCCCCACAAGTGATAGAGGACTGATCTCTAAGGTATATGAAGAGCTCAAGAATTTAGAGCCCAAAACCTTGAATAACCCTATCAAAATATGGGGTTCAGATCTAAAACGGGAATTCTCAGCAGAGGAACTACGAATGGCTGAAAGGCACCTGAAAAAGTGCTCATCATCTTTAGCCGTCAGAGATATGCATTTCAAAACAACTTTGAGATACCACCTAACACCTGTTAGATTGGCTAATTTAAAAGGCACAGATGACAGGCTATGTTGGAGAGGATGCGGAGCAAGGGGAACACTCCTTCATTTTGTAAGCTTGTTCAGCCCCTTTGGAATGCAATATGGTGGTTTCTCAGAAAATTGAGAATCAGTCTCCCGAAGGATCCAGCAATACCACTTCTGGGTGTATACCCTAAAGAGGCGCATTCACACTCCAACTGTATTAGCTCAACTATGTTCATAGCAGCATTATTTGTAACAGCAAGAACCTGGAAACAACCTTGATGTCCCTCAACTGAAGAATGGATTAACAAACTGTGGTACATCTACACAATGGAATACTACTCAGCAGTAAGAAAAAATGATATCCTAAAATTCGAAGGCAAGTGGATGGATTTGGAGAATATCTTCCTGAGCGAGGTATCACAATCTCAGAAAGATAAGCAGGGGATGTACTCACTCATTAGTGGTCTCTAAACAAACAAACAAGAAAAAAAGCCAAGCATGCCCATATGGCAAACCACAATCTCTGAACAGCTTGGGATCAGAAACACCCTGTACTGACCCTTCGGACCCCACTCCAACTATAGGAACACCAGACTCACTCTTGAGGGAGGGGGGACAAAACTGGATTTGGCCAGGAGTGGAGATTGATCCAAGCATTATTGGGTCAGTGGTACCATAGGAGTGTCTGCTCCCTGCCCAGGGAGGGGATGGGGAGTTGTGGAGAAGAAAAAATGACCTGATGTGGTGGGAGGGGGAAGGGACCTTGAATAAGGATATACAGGGATGGAAAAAAAATTCAGAGGGAAAGCTGAACACAAAGTAAATATATGCGTAGCATTCTTATTTGCATTATCACCCTTGATAAGTCAAGGTTGTGATTTTTATCTTCTTTATAGTTATTGTTACCTTTTCAGCATTTTAAATTCATTTTACTGTTTTTTTTGATAAATACAAAATAAATAAAGAAAAAAAAAGAAAACACTAAAACCAAAATTCATAACACAAAATGTCTAGGAAATTTGGGTCATCATAAAAAGACCAAACCTGAGAGTAAATGGATTTGAAGAAGGACAAGAATACCAGCTGAACTTCTGTTTCTGTGAGTTCAAGGTTACATGCCTTTAATCCTAATCTGGATGGGACAGGGTATATAAGGGCTCATAGATACAAGGTAGAGACAGAAGTGACTGGCAAAAGTGACTGGCAGAAGCAACTGACTGACGCAACCAGGAAGTTGCAAGACAGCTGGGTGAGAATTGACTGTGGTGCTTCCTCTCTGATATTTTAGCCTTCCCCTGATACTTTGCTCTGAGTCTCATTTGTGATACTACAAAGAGCTGCAAAGGCAAAAGGTCAAATCACCTATAAAGCCAGACCCATCAGAATAACACCCAACTATTCAATGGAAACAATGACAGTAAGAAGATCCTGATCAGACATTATACAGACACTAAAAGTGCATGGATGCCAACCTAGAATACTGTACCTTGTAAAACTATCAATCAACATAGACAGAGTAAACAAGATATTTCACAACATAACCAGATTTAAAAATTGCTAACCACAAGTCCAGCCCTACAAAAATCCCTAGATGGAAAACTCCAACCTAAGGGAAACAGAAACGCCCATGTAACTACAGATAAGTGATACGCCCACAGAAGAACCCCCCCTGCAAAAAAGGAAACACAAGCTACTAGCAAAAATGATGGGAAATATTGGTCATTAATATTCCTTAATATCCATGGACTTAATTCACCTATGAAAAGACACACCCTAACATGATGGATACAAAAACAGAAACCATCCTTCTGCTGCATACAAGAAATGCACCTCAATTTTAAAGACAGTCACAGGCTCAGAATGAATGGTTGGAAAAAGACTTTCCAATTAAATGGCCCTAAGAAACATGCTGGTGTAGCCATCTTATTATTTAACAAAATAGACTTTAAATTAAAAGTAATAAAAAGAGTCTAGGAAGATCAGTATTTATTCATCTCAGGAAAAATTCACCAAGACAAATCTCAATCCTGAATATTTATGCCCCTAACAAAAGGGCAGCTACATATGTAGAAGAAACATTTCAAAAGCTTAAATGCCATATCAAACATGATACCCTAATAGTGAGAGACTTCAATATCCCATTTTTACCCTTGGATTGGTCAACCAGACAGAAACTTAACAGAGAAATAAGGGACCTAGCAGAAGTTATGACACAAATGTTCTTAGTAGATATATACCAAACCCTCCACCCAAACAAAAAAAGAATATACATATTTCTCAGCACCACATGGAACTTTCTCTAAAATTGACCACATACTCGGTCATAAAGCAAATATCAACAGGTACCCAAAAAAAAAAGGGTATAATTCCTTGTACCATTTCAGAACACCATGGTCTAAAGTTAGAGTTCAACAACATCAAGAAACACAGAAAGCTTACCAATTCATGGAAACTAAATACCACTAAACTGAACCACATCTGGGTCAAGAAAAAAATTAAGAAAAATCAAAGACTTTTTAGAATTGAACAAAAATGAACCCATGACATACCCAAACTTATGGGACACAATGAAAGCAGTCTTAAGGGGAAAATTCATAGCACTAGATGCCTACATGTAAAGACTAGAGAAATCCCACACCAAAGAACTACCAGCACAGCTGAGGGTCCTAGAACAATTGGAAACAAGCACACCTAGAAGGAGTAGACAGCAGGAAATAATTAAATTTAGAGCTAAAATCAACACAATTGAAACAAAAAGAACAATAAAAAAATCAATGAATCAAAGAGTTGGTTCTTTGAGAAAGTCAACAAGATAGATAAACCCTTATCTAAACTAACTAAAAAGCAGAGAGTTTTTTTTTTTAACAAAATCAGAAATGGAAAGGGGGACATAACAACAGTCCCCCAGGAAATCCAGAGAATTATCAGATCATACTTTGAAAATCTATATTCCACAAAAATGGAAAACCTAGAAGAAATGGACAGCTTTCTGGACAGGTACCACTTACCAAAGTTAAATGAAGATCAGATTAAAGACCTAAACAGTCCTATAATACTAAAGGAAATTGAATTGTCATTAAAAGTCTCACAAATAAAAAAAGCCCAGGGCTAGATGGTTGCAATATAGAGTTCTACTGGACATTCAAAGAAGAACTAATACCAATACTCCTCAAACTGTTTCATACAGCAGAAACCAAAGAAATGTTGTCACACTCTTTTTATTAGGCCACAATAACCCTGATACTCAAGCCACTTTCTGCAACAAAGAAAGAAAATTACAAATTAATTTCCCTCATGAACATTGATGCCAAAATTTCCATCAAAATTCTGGCAAACTGAATCCAACAACATATAAAAAAGTGTAAACATTTAACATCTCATGCTATTATGTTAAAAATGCTTATTGTTAGAATCCAAAAAAGTTATTCACCAGGATCAAGTAAGTTTCATCTCAGAAATGCAAAGATGGTTCAACATATGAAAAACTGTAAATGTCATCCACCATGTAAACAAATCGAAGGGAAAAAAACACATGATCATTTTCTTAGATGCTGAAAAACCTTTGACAAAATCCAAAACTCTTTTATGATGAAAGTTCCAAAGACATCAGGAATACAGGGAATATACCTAAATATAATAAAAGTGATTTTAAAAAAGCCGATGGCTATTATCAAACTTAATGGAAAAAATTTCAAAGCAATCCCACTAAAATCAGGAACTAGACAAGGCTGTCTCCTCTCCCCTTATCTTTTCAACATAGTTCTTAAAGTTTTAGCTAAAGCAATAAGAGAACAAAAGGAGATTAAGGGGATACAAATTGGCAAAGAAGAAGTCAAACTAAGTCTTTTTGCAGATGACATTATTGTATACATAAGTGACACATATAATTCTACGAGGAAAATTCTACAGCTGATAAACACCTTCAGCAATGTAGCAGGATATAAGATTAACTCAAACAAATCAGTATCCCTCTTATACACTAAAGCTAAAAGGGCTGAAAAAGAAATAAAGTAAACATACCTTTTATAATAGCTGCAAATAGCATTAAATACCTTGTTGCAACTATAACCAAAGAAGATCAGATTAGTTTGACAAAAATTTTAAATCTCTGAAGAAAGAAATTGAAGAGGATATCAGAAAATGGAAAGATCTCTCTCCTATGCTCCTGGATAGGTAGGATCAACACAGTAAAAATGGAAATCTTACCAAAAGCAATCTACAGATTCAATGCAATTCCCATCAAAATGCCAACTCAATTTTTTACAGACCTTGAAAGAATAATACGCAATTTTATTTGGAATAACAGGAAAGCCAGGATTGCCAAAACAATTTTGCTTAACAAAAGAACATCAGGAGGCATCACCATCCCTGACTTCAAGCTATACTATAGAGCTACAGTAATAAAAACAGCCTGGTACTGGCATAAAAACAGACTTGTGAACCAATGGAATAGAATTGAGGATCCAGACATTAACCCAAAAACCTATGAACACCTGATCTTTGACAAACAGGCCCAAAACATTCAATGGAAGGAAGACAGTATCTTCAACAAATGGTGCTGGTATAACTGTATGGATAATGTGTAGAAATATGAAAATAGATCCAAACCTATCATCTTCAATAAACCTTAAATCCATGTGTATCAAAGACCTCAACATAAACACAGCTACACTGAACTTGATAGAAGAGAAAGTTTGAAATGCCCTTCCAATGTATTGGTACTGGTGACTACTTTTAAATATAACACCAGTAGCGCAGACAGTAAGAAAAACAATCAATAATTGGGATCTCCTGAAACTGAGAAGATTCTGTAAGGCCAAGGACACAGCCAATAAGAGAAAAATGACAGCCTACAGAATGAGAAAAGATTTTCACCAACCCTACAAGTGACAGAGGACTGATCTCCAAAATATATAGAGAACTCAAGAAACTAGAGTTGCAAATCTTAAATAACCCAATCAAAAAATGGGGTTCAGAACTAAAAAGGAAATTCTCAGCAGAAAAATTAAAAATGTCTGAAAGGCACATGAAAAAGTGCTCAACATCTTTATCGATCAGAGAAATGAAAATCAAAACAACTTTGAGATACTACCTTACAGCTGTCAGAATGGCTAAGATTCAAAACACAGATAATAGCCTATGCTGGAAAGGATGCGGAGTGAGGGGAACACTCTTGTCATTGTTAGAGGGAGTGTAAACTAGTTCAGCCACTTTGTAATGCAGTATGGTGGTTTCTCAGAAAACTGGGAATCAATCTTTCCAAGGATCCAGCAATACCACTCTTAGGCTTATACCCTAAAGATACACATTTCCATCCCAAAAGCATTAGCTCAATGATGTTCATAGCAGCATTATTCATAATAGCAAGAACTTGGAAACAACCTAGATGCCCCTCAACTGTAGAATGGATTAATAAGCTGTGGTACATCTATATAAAGGAATACTACTCAGCAGTAAGAAAAATGATATCCTAAAAGTTGTAGGAAAATGGATGGATATGGAGAATATTCTCGTGAGTGAGGTATCACAGTCCCAGAAAGATAAGCAGGGGATGTACTCACTCATTAGTAGACTTTAAACAAAAAGCAAAGCTTTCCCAAGCTGCAAATCACAACCATTGAACAGCCCATTCCCTCCAGAGGAACACCTTACACAGTCTTGATATTAGGATGAGGAAATTGGACTGCCTGGAATGGATGCTGAACTAGTGCAGCTTGAGATGTCTTGCCTTTCAGGGGAGGAGATAAGGATATGGGAGAAGAGAGTGACTTGGGGGGAGGAGTTTGAACAAGGGGATAAATGGATAAAAAATGAGACTTCATTCATAATAAATAAAAAAAAGAAATAGTGCAGAACCTGTTTCAAGTCCTGGCTAGGAAGGTTCATCTCAGCTAGCCACCTCAAAATAGTCCTGAGAAATTTGTAGTTTAAATCCAAATTTGGTTGGTATGTGTCAGCCTTGTGGCTTTGTCATAGTCCTTGTGATATCATTGTTGTGGGGGCCCTCTTCCTTTTGGATACTTCAGTGGTTGCAACTAGGCACTGTCATGGTTCATTGACTGAAACTGATTAGAGACTTAAACTCAACACACGGTATAGGAAACTAAATAAATCCGTTTTTTTTGTTTGTTTCTGTTTTTAGAATTAATTAGTAGTCTATATGAACATCAGTATCATGACAAAAGTTTAAAATATATCTACATATATAATCTTATATTTTTTGATATAATTATTTATAGAGCATAAATAACTCTTTAATTTTACTTATTTTTTTGTCCTGTATCAGGTGACACTTCTGATATAATATAGAGATTCTGAAATTTCCTTTAACAAGTATGCTTGGGGTAAGAGAAAGAAAGCGCCACTCTCCAACTCTACAGCCAGCTTTAATTTATAATTTAACTGGAATTTCATCTTTACTTACAAAATTAGAAATATAGATATTAATCAGTAAGATTTTTATACTGCAGAGTATAGTGATATCAATATCTGATATTCTTTTGCTCATAATTTTTTTCTGGATAGTCTTCTCTACTGCCAAATGATGACCAAAAACTTTTGACTTCTTAAAGATGGGTATTTCTAGTTTCCTGAAAAGACAAAAACAAAACCCTTCCCCAATCCTTGAATCTTTCTTACAACTTAAAGAATTGTCACATGGGTGGATTAGCCATCATTTTTCTTTATCATGAAGTTTCTCTGATTCAAATTGAGTATCAATTTTGATGGTATTCATAGCTTTTCTTCACTTGTGGAAGCAAAAGTGAAACCCCTTTCCCAACATAACACATATCCTGGCTTCTAATCTGAAGCCAGCACATCTTTGAAGTAGACAGGCTGATCTATCTCAGTTTCTTTTTCTATAATCTAATGCTTTTCAGCAGCTATTGTTTCTTTCACATTAGTATTAAAAAATTCAAAGTTAATAAAGCATTTTGTAATTTATTTCTAGGGGTGTTTATCACTTCTTTCTCTCCATTTAGCATATCACTTAGAGTTTAATTTATTCTCTTTATGACTGCTTCCCCTGTAGGATTGTGTGGTATCTCTATAATATGATTTATATTATAATAATAAGAAACAGTTATTTTATTTTACTTTTTTATTTTACAGACATATAACATAAGATATTGTTAGTCTTTCTTTGTGCAGGTATTCTCATGATGGCTCTAGCTTTTAGCAAATGTGTAATTACAGAATCAGCCTTTTCTGAACTTAAAGCAGTTGACCATTGAAATATTCAAAACATATCTATCTATAATGTACATATCTTAACTTTCCAAATTCTGTAAAATAAAACACATCCATCTGCCAAATTTTATTTTTATGTATATGTTTAGGATTGCCTCTTGCTGGTAATGGATTCTGGTTATAGAAGTAACAGGTGGGATATAGTTTTATAATTTCTTTGACTTATTGCCAAGTGATAGGAAAATCTTTTTTAACCTTTTGCTATCGATGTAATTTTTTAAAATGAAACTCTGAGGCCTCTAGCACATTTTCTATTAATAATTTATCACCTTTTCATTACCTTGTCCTAGAGCGCCTGGCAGACCCATATGGGATCAAATGTATGTTATACTGAAGGGATGATTTCGAGTCCTTTCTTGTAGCAAAATAGATAATTAAGTTAGTTCTGACTCATCATTAATAAAATCAGCAGTTTCAGTGTGTAAAACAACTTTTTTGCATACTGAGATTCATTGCCTATGTTAAAAGATTCTGTAAAATCCAGTAATATCCCTCATGATAGCATATAATTCTGACTTTTGAACACAATTACAAGGGTGTTGAGACCATTTACTTACAATTTCTGATTTTTAATCTGCCTTTACTAGTTTGTTAGCATCAGTATAAAATGTAGGACATTCAGAAACTGGTGCATCCTGTACAGCATAATAAAGAATCCAGTTTATTTTCTTTATGAACAATTCTTTTGCTTTGAGAATATCTCTTGTTAACCTCCTCCTAAAAGTTACTGCAAGCTCTTTGACAAACTCACAGTTTGTCAACACCTATTTGACTGAGAGCTTGTACCTGAGACTCAATATTTACCTGCAACTATCAAATCAAAAGCTACAATTGACTTAAAAGCTCCTTCTAGATCATGAGCTCATATTGGACCAAGATTGTTTACTTGAGACACAGAAACAGCTAGCTTCTATTGCATCAAGAACATCTCACTGTGATAGAATACACTACCTCCAAGTGTACCAAGAACTTAGATTCAACAAAGAGAGACTTCCAGAGATATAGACACAGTCAGAACAGATTGCACAAAGATTAGCTCC
Organism: Sigmodon hispidus; assembly: GCA_004025045.1. Lineage (NCBI taxonomy): Eukaryota > Metazoa > Chordata > Mammalia > Rodentia > Cricetidae > Sigmodon > Sigmodon hispidus. Next base: position 45,548 of record PVIH01011900.1, on the reverse strand, counting down.
ATGAGATACAGGCAAATCCTTCATCAATTCAAGAAAGCAATGGGCAGATTCCAGTGTAAGTACATATATAACAACATAAAGAACAACATGGCACTACCAAAATCTACAACAGCAATGCCTGCATATGCCAATGTAAAAGAAGCAGAAGAAAACAACCTTAAAAACAAGTTTGCAAAGATCTTAGAAGCTTTAAAAGTAAAAATAAAAACTCCCTGAAAGAAGTAGAGAAAAAGGCAAATGAAAAATTGGAAGAAATCTACAAATCTCTTAAAGAAAATAAAGAAAACCAGCAAAACCATGAAAAAGCAGTCAAATAGGTGAAAAATAACATTTAAAGATTTAAAAATGATGAAGCAATAAAAAAGACACAAACTGAGGGAATGCAGGAAATAGAAAATCTAAAGAAAAAAATAAAACTACAGATGCAAGTATAACCAACAGAATGTAAGACATGGAAGAGAAAATCTCTGATGTGAAAGATTTGATAGTGTAAATAAATGTCAGTCAAAGAAAACAATACAAATAGATCCATATCTATCACCCGACTCAAAACTCAAATCCAAGTGAATATAAAACCTCATCATAAATTCAGTTACATTGAACCTGACAGAAAATAGTGGGACATACCCTTGAGTGCATTGGCACAGGAGACCACTTTCTAAATATAACAGCAGTAGCACAGACACTGAGTGCAATAATTAATAAATAGGACCTCATGAAATTGAGGAGCTTCTTTAAGGCAAAGGACATGGTCAATAAGGCAAAACAAAAGCTTAAGGAGTTGGAAACAAATTTTTTTTGGGTTGTTGATGTAGAGTTATTTTTCCTTTTTCCTTCTTTATTTTGTATTTAACAAAAAAACAGAAACATGAATTTAAAACGAGGAAAAGTTAACAATAACTATGAACAGGATAAGAATCATAAGCATGGCTTATCAAGGGTGGTAATGCAAATAAGATTGCTACACATATATTTACTATGTTGGAAACAGTTTTTACCAATCTTACGTCAAACAGAGGACTGGTCTTTAAAATATATAGAGAACTCAAAGAACTAGAGGTCAAAAAGCCCAAAGTGCCCAATTGGAAAATGAGGTACAGAGCTAAACAAGAAATTCTCAACAGAAGAACTCCAAATGACTGAAAGACAATTAAAAAAATTGCTCAACATCCTTAGCCATCAGGGGAATGAAAAACAAAGCAACTCTGAGATACCATTTTATACCTATCAGAATGGCTAAGATGAAATACACAGATGCCAACCTTTATTGGAAGGGATGTGGAGCAAGCAGAACACCATTGCTGGTGGGTGTGTAAACTTGTACAGCCACTTTGGAAATCAGTATGGCAGTTCCTCAGAAAACTGTAAATCAATCTACCCAATAATCTAGCAATATCACTATTAGGCATATACCCAGAGGACACACATTCTTATCCCAAGGGCATCAGCTCAGCTATGTTCATAGCAGCATTATTTGTAATAGTCAGAACCTGGAAACAACTTATATGCCCCTCAACTAAAGAATGGATTAACAAACTGTGGTACATCTACACAATGGAGTACTACTCAGCAGTAAAAACAATGATATCCTGAAATTTGCAGGCAAATGGATGGATCTGGAGAGTATTATCCTGAGTGAGGTAACACAGACCCAGAAAGATAAACATGGAATGTATTCACTCATAATTAGATTTTAGATGTAAAGCAAAAAAAGAACGAAGCTCTACAATACACACACACACACACACACACACACACACACACACACACAGAGCAGTTAGGTAAAGGAAGAAAGTTGAGAGACATTTATAAATCTTTCTAGCAAGAGAAAATAGAATTGATCTCCTTTGAAAATTATGAACTTATTGGGGGAAGGGGAAGTGAGAAGAGAACATGAGAAAATGAGATAATAATATGATGTGAGATGTTTTTCTGTACCCTGTGAATTATCATCGGATAATAAATTTTTTTTTGGCCTATGGTGGGAAATTACAAGCATAAAGAAGAAGGAGAGTGAAGTAAATCTTCTCAATAATCAAGATTTAAGGAAACACAAGTAAAGCTACTAGCCATGTGGCAAGACATAAATTAATAGAAATGGGTTAAATTGTAAAAGTTAGCTCATAATGAGCCTCAGCCATAAGCCAAATAGCTTGTAATTAATATAAGCCTTTGCATGATTATTTGGGGCAAAGCAGCTGTAGGCGGTTCTGGACTGTAGAACTATCCAGGGCTAGAAACTTCTGGCTACAGTAGAGTGTTGGGTGGGTTGGGGAGCAACAGAGAGGAAGAGCAAAGAAGTGGATACCCTAATAGAGGGAGCCATTGTGGTATTAGACAGAACACCCAAGAGCCCGCAAGATAGGTCCAACCACTTCAAGCAATAGTGGACAGGGGGCCTAAACTGGCCTTTCTCTCTTATCATATGAATGACAACCCTAATTGCCATTATAGAACCTTCACCTGGCAGCTGATAAGGCAGATGCAGAGATCCATAACCAAACACTGGGTTGAGCTACTTGACCAGTCCAGCTGAAGAGAGGCAGGAGAGATTGCATAAATGGAGGGAGCAGGATTATGATGGGAGATTCATGGAGTAGGCTGTTCCCTGTTGTTGGGAGCTCTCAGACTGAAATGACTTATAAAGAACCATCATGGAGCTGATCTGGACCCTATAAATGTAGATGGGCTGTCAAAAGGAGTGGGCATTTTGTGAAGCCTTTTGTACTCAGACCAGAGTTTGTCCTGGCTACATGAACTGAACTAGCTTCTTGGAGGAGCACGTTTCTAGTGGGGGACCATCTATCTCATCCTTGATACTTGAGGGAGGGACTTGGTCTTACCCCATTTGATAAGCCAGACTAAACTGACTCACCTTGGGATTTCTTGCCCTTCCTTGGGAGTAAATAAGAGGTGGAATGGAGGGAGAGGACAGACTGCAGGAGTACTGGGAGAAGGGGAGGGAGAAATAATGGGTGTGGTAAAATGCTTTTCTTAAATAAAATAAAATAAAATAAAATAAAATAAAATAAAATAAAATAAAATAAAATGATATCCTAAAATTTGCAGGCAAATGGATGGATTTGGAGAATATCCTCCTGAGCAAGGTATCTCAAACCCAGAAAGATAAGGAGGGGATGTACTCACTCATTAGTGGACTCCAAACAAACAAACAAAAAAAGCAAAGCATGTCCAAGCTGCAAACCACAACCACTGAACAGCTTGGGATCTGAAACATCTTGGGCTGACACCTTGGATCCAACTCCCGTCAGAGGAACACCTGACTCTGTCTCGATGTTGGGGGTAGAAAACTGGATCTGTCAGGAATGGATGCTGAACTGAGCAATATTGGGACATTGGGACAATGGGACATTGGGACCTTGGGACCTCCTGCCCATGCTGGGGAGGAGATGGGGAGATGTGGAGAAGAGAGAGTGACTTGAGGGGATGGGAGGGGGAAGGGACCTTGAATAAGAATATACACGGATAGAAAATGTGACTTTATTCATAATAAAAAAAAGAAAAAAAGATTTTGAAAGGCACATTTAATTATGCTCCACTAATAAATGAGCAATATGAATGGGCTCTTTTGTAAATGGGGAGATCATAAGAGTGGGTATGAATCTGAGAGGACTGATAATTGGGTTTGATGGGGTGCATGATGTAAAATCACCAAATAATAAATAAAAAAAGAAAGGCAAAAAAGAAATATACACAAAGAAACTCTACACAGTACTAAAGAGACAGTTTCTCATCCATGTTTGTTTCTGTTCTATCTATAATCAGAAATTGAAGACATCCTAGATGCCCATCTACTGATGGATAGAATGAAATGATAATGAAAATATAATACATTTAAACAATGGGATATTATTTCAGTTTTACAAAATATAAAATATACAGGTAAATATATAGAGGTAGAAACAGTCATTCTGAGATCAGTACCTCATTCAGCCTGATGAAAGAAACTTCCTCTTAGAGTATATGAAAACTAATACAGAGACCCACTACTGGATGATGTATAGAGAGTGAGAGATTTTGACATACTCTGTCCTGTGACTGAAGAATCTATACAGAAAAGGAGGCAGAAAGACTGTAAGAGCCAGTGGTGATGGATGACTCCAAGGAAATAGTGTCTTCCAGACTCAAGATTGATACACATATGAACTCACTGAGACTGTGGGGGCATAAATAGAATGTGCACACACTTCAAGTCAGATGATGTCTTAGCACTAAGAGGGAGAAGTGGACACATGCTTTTATCCCTAATCAAAAAGATATCTGCCATTGGATACCCATTGACAGAAGGAAAATCACTTTTCTTGAATGCAATCTCACTACCACATGCAAAGAAATAAATAGGCAACATAAAATTTTAAATTAAAAAAATTTTAATTGTATTTTTGTAGATTTTTTGTCTCATTTTGCTTTGGGCATTTCTTTTTCTTGTTGGTCTTTCACATATTTATTTTGATTTCTTTATGGGGTTGTTTCTTGGGATTCTGGGGTTTTGTGTGGCTTTGGTTTTGTTTTCTTATTATTAGGAGAGAAAGAAGGAGAAGACAGTTGGGTGGAGAGGGAGTTGAGAGAAGGGAGATTCTATAAAGAATTGGTGGTGGGCAAAGCATAATCAAAATATATTATATGGAAAATATTTTCAAAAAAAGCAAAAGAAAATTAAAAAATAAAAACAAAAACAAAATGCTCACATAAATTTCTTAATATTATTTTGTTATAATATTTATTACATATTAATATGCATATTAATATAATATTTGTTATATAGAGAGACAGAGAAACAAAGAGACAAGGAGACAGAGAGATATGCAGAAATCTTTGACTCATAACAAATCTGACAGAAAATATTGTTATGAGTTTTTATATTGTCACAATAAAACATATTCCCAGAAGAAATTTATAGAAGGGAAAGTTTATTTTGGCTTAGGGCTTCAGAAGTATAAGAGTCTATCATGAAAACTGGAGTGGTGAGATCAACAGGAGTCTTCCACAGACCTAGGTTTAACTCCCACATGACAGCTCACAACTGTCTTTAACTCTAGTCCAGGGCATCCAATACCCTCACACTGACATATATTTACATGAAAAAGAGTCTGTTGTGGCAGGAAAACATGAAGGCAGTTAACAGAATTGTGGAAGGAGCATAGAGTGATTACATCTTTAACTACAACACAAAGCAGAGAGTAGCACTGGAAGTAGAATAAAGATACACAATTCTAAGTCCCCCCCCATAAATGCATCCTTCAGCAAAGCCAAACTCCCCTAATAATAAAATCTTTGTTACTTTAATTTTTAAAAATTCTTTGGTGGTCTTTGTCTTTCTATTTCATCATCTTGGGTTTTTTTCTTGTTGTTCCTGTTTTTTATGAATTCTTTCGGCCTGTGTGCCTTTTAGCCTATAAAGTCACACCTTCCTCTGAGCTCTGATGTCAAGCCCCATTTAAAGCAGGACTTCTACTTTTGAATCCCTCTCTTTCTATCATTGTCTTCTCTTGGAAATGCTCCTATCTCCTTCTTTTCCTTTCCTTCCTCTTTTCTCCCCTCCCCCTTCTCTTCTTATTATAACCGTCTCTGCTATCATAGCTCCTGTTATCATAACCTTTCTGTTAATCATAACCATACCCTTGTGACATAGAAACAGCACTAAGTGTCTCCTGCTATCTGTCGCTGACTTCTGCTGCATTCCCATGTGCATCCATAGAAATTCACCACAAAATAACTGGGTAAGTGTGAACCATACCAAATATGCACAAAATCCTAATACTGTCAGCAGAAGAACAGACTCCGATGAACTGAGCTCAGCCATTCAAAGGCACGTTTATTGATTGTCACACAGTTTTTTTTTTTTTTGCATATACAAGTTCTTCATCCCAAAGTCCCTGATCTCATCTGTGTGTTTTTCTGAAGAAAAGCAGTGTGTACTGTTTACAGTGCCCAATAATCCATGACATTCAGGTGTGCCAGAAGCGTCTTGTGGCCAAAGTCTTGCAAAGGCTGTAAAGCTCCCTCAGAAAAACAATTCTATAGATCATCGAAAACCATCACTGTTTTACACAATTATTTCTTCAAAGTACTTCTAGAAAACAAGTATTCATTCTAATGTGTACCCTAGACACAATGTCTTTTCTAGATTCTTACATTTTTCTCCTTTTGTTTAAGCTATCTTTACTACATTGAAAATGTAGTTAAGCTATCTTAACTACATACATGGAAGACAGTCTTTTCTCTTTTATATTGTCTCATGGTCTTATGTAGATGAACCCAAGTACATTTTGAATTCATTAAAGTTAACATAGCAAAAACAACTAAAACCATTGCTAGGATAAGAAATGTATTAAAAGAACTTATAGAATTAGATGAAGCTGTGGTATCTGTAAGGCTTTCTATAACATTCATCCCAGTTATATCAGGCAACTTACTTGAGAATGTTTTCTTAATTTCTTGTTGTAAATCAAACATCATTTGAAAAGAATTAGGGTGACTAAATAAATGCATTTTAATCTTTTCCTTGGGCTCTTTTTTAGAGTCTTTGGAACACAGCATTTCTAGTTTTATGACCTACTACTGGTGGTAAACTCCTAGGGAGAACAGCCATGGTCTGAAGTCATTTTAGAGCAGTGATTCTCAACTCTCCTAATACTGTTACTCAAGTTTTGGTGACTCTCAATCATGAAACTATTTTGTTGTTATTTATTACTGTCAATTTGCTGTTATGATTCATAATGTAAATATCTGATGTGCAAGACATCTGATATGTAAACCAATGTTATATTACGAGATTGAGTTTAGCTGGTGCAGCTCGACAATGGCGATGGATGGAGAAAGGCCTCAAGCTCCATATAGGCTTGGTGTACGGTAGCAGCATAGCTGAAGACACTTAGACTGGGTCTACATGAAAAGACTTTATTATTATGAAGTGAGGAATAAATAGATGGATAGAGAGAGGAGGTGGAGAGAGTTGAGGAGCATGTCCTCTGGCAGAGTCAGGTAAAGGAAGGACAAAGAAAGAAAGGGTCAACAGTGGAATCCTTCATAAATGGAGCTTGATGTCAGAACTCAGGGTAGGGCCTGACCAATTGCCATGAGCCATGTGTGGCTTCAGGGGCTAAGATGGAATGCCAACATTGACCCCATGAAAATGTCGTTTGACTTACATGTTGAGAACCACTGCTCTAGGGCAACAAAATCTATTGAAGGTGTTTGAGGTTTGGAGTCAGAAGTTAACTTTGGATCTTGGTCTAAAATGAGCTTTCTACAGATGTGGGATTTGGGGAAACTTCCTTGATTTAGAACATTGTTTTCAGTGTAATCTGAACCTTGAGAGAAGATAGTGGGTAGCACTCATGTACTAATGGTGAGAATCTTTGAGTGAGAAACCAGGAGTTGATGAAAAGCAGCCATCGTTTAAAGTTAGGGAAAGCAGAATAAAACTGAAGTTTCAGAGCAAAGAAAAGAACTAATACTTCATTATTCAGAATAGAGCTATAGAAAGTCTGATCACCAAGATGAGAAGATGTAGCTACAGATGTTGAGGGAATATGACTGAATAAAACAAGAGCCAAAGCAAGAGTCAAGACACACAAAGAAATATCCTCAAAGAGCACACCCTGTATTTTTAGTACCGAGAAATTTAGATGATAAAATCAGGAGATGTTGACACAAGGGTCAAATGTACATGAGCAGAGACAAGGAAAAGAACAAGGAAATTTAAATAAAAGAGATATAAAAATTATTTAATTTTTTTTGTTTTGTCCTGTTCTGGTTTGTTTAATTTTATGTTATCATTTTGTTTCGTTTGTCAGCAAATTTCTTTTTTTGTTAATTATTATTTATTTATTTTTAGAAAATAAAGTCTCTTTTTTCATATATCCTCTTGCTCTCCCTCCCTTCCCCCTCCCACCCCTTCTGGTCAGCCTTCAGCCTCTCTCCTCCCCATCCCCCGATCCCATCTTCCAAAAGGGCAAGAAGTCCCAAGGTGGATCAACTCAGCATCCACTCCAGGCAGGTCCAATTTCCTCATTGTAATGTTACATCTGGGTTAGGTGTTCCTCAGGGCTCTAACCTGGGCTCTGAAGTAGCAGTCCATGCACAGAAACACAGTCTGATTGCTCCTCTCGAGGCTCCACATATATGTACTTCCCATATCAGTGGACAGCTGCCTATCCTTAGAGGTTCTAGTTCCTTTTCTTAAAGTTTCCCCAGTGGCTGTTCTTAATTCATTGAGCTCCCCAGAGCTCCAGTCAGTCATCACTGTGGGAGTTTTCCTCATAAGACCCAAACCCTTGCTCATATACACTTTTCTCCCCTGTTGTCAGGTGGACCAGGAACTCAGCCCAGTGTTAAGTAAGCCATGTGTCTTTGTTTCAACCTCTATTCATTGTTGAATGTAAGTTCTGTGATGGCACTTGGGGTGTCTATTCATTTGATTATAGGGGAAGTCTGAAAATTATTAACACTGGACTTATCACTACATAGAATGCAGGTAAAGGTGGGAATCTTGGATTAGGAACCACAGAGATCACCATATAGAAATCTGATCATTGCTATAAACTGGAGTGCAGCTATGTCCCCATGTGCATACCAAGTTTCTCCAGAGGAAGTGTGATCTTTGAAAAAAAGAATCCAGAGTGGAGGGAAGCATGAAGGCTCACACATCTCAGAAACATCAGCATACCAGATTGAAGTCTCACCAGCAGGGAGATTATTGATAGTCCATCCAGTACCTAGAGAAGGCAAGACTACCTAATGTGGTGATTCATATTTAATCATATTAGTCTGAAGAATCAGAGGAGAGTCAACTACAGAGCCAAGGCACAAAGGCCAGAGAGTGGTGACCCACACCTTTAATCCTAGCTTTAGGAATGTTGAAAGACAAAGTAAAATAGCTGGCAGAAGAAGAGAAGGATGGTGTTCAGCTTTCTCAGATACTTCCTTGGTGGGCTGAGAAGAGAGAGGCTTGTAATATGAGGATTTCACAGAGACAGGCCTGAGAAGTTGGTGGGTGAGAAGTGACTACGGTTTCCTTCTCTGATATTTCAGCTTTCCCTCAATATCTGGCCCCAGGTTTTTATTATAATACAAAATAGAATTCATGCAAAAACCTAGAGCGATAGCAAAGATTGCTTGACTCATAAACCATACCCTCTACTTACAGAGCAAAGAAGAGAAAAAAAACAACACAGATAGACACCAGAAAGATCTATCATCAGAAGACACAAATCCTCCAAATAGCCAACACAAACAACAAAACCAAGCAAGAACAAAAATGCAGCTTAAGGAGAAACTCAGCAACCTGGTACAAACAGGTCATAGCCTGGAATAGGGATCCCAGTTCTCTGACATTTTGGGTGGCACACACCAGTAGGATTTGCTAGAGGAGGTGGAGGCAAGAGCATGAAGGAAACCAATTCTCTTTAATTTTAGATTTTATTGTTTTTTGCTGTTATCTTATTCTTAGTTGCTTTCTTTAAAAATATTCTTTGAAGCTTATTACAGCAGCTACTTATTACAGTGCTAATCCTAGCACTTTGGAAGTAGACATTTGTGGATTTCTGTGAGTTTGAGGTCAGCCTAGTATACATAGCGAGTACACAAGAACAGGTAATACTCCACATGGACACCCTGTCTCAAAAAAATCAAACACATAGACACACACAGACACATAGACACAGACAGACAGACACACACACACATGCACACACACACTCACACACTCATTGAGAATTTCACACATGTACATCATGTTACATCACTATATCCACCCACCATTTACCTGGTCCAACTTCACCTGAATCTCACACAATATATTCTTTCCTCAGCTTCATGTCATTGTCTTCTTTTCATAAGCAACTATGTCTACTTAGTGCTGACTGCATGAACATGGGTGTGGGGTCATCCATATGAGTTCAGGTAACCACCAGTGGCCATATCCTCAAGAAGTATGATTTCCTTCCCTAGAAACTAACAACTCTCAATAGTTCCTCAATAAGTGATGGCTCCATAGCTTCTCTTTCTTTATTGTACATCCTTTCACATTTCTCTCTTCTTTGATTATAAGTTTTTTGTAGAATCTGCTTAAACCATACTGATTACATTAGAGCAATTCAAAAAATAATACATATGCTTTAGGTATTGTTTTCCATTGTTTTCAGCAAGACTGTTGATAGGCAAGCACTCTATTGCTGGGTTATATTTGCATAAATATTTATGTATTAATTTATGCTTTTTTTCCTGTTCACTTTACTTTGAGGCTTCACCTACTTAGTATTGAAGTTTGCTGACAATTTTGTCTTACACTATTTTATCTATAAACCTATCTATCTATCTATCTATCTATCTATCTATCTATCTATCTACTTATTTATTCTTTCTCTTTCATTTCTCTTTGATCCTTTTTATGATGGCTCTTTGACACCTAGAGTTGGAGATCTTATCTTATCCTGAATTCTGTCAACAAATTTTGTTAGAAAAATCACAACACTTACTACTTAAAAGTACAATGTCTAAGCATCCTTGAAGACACAAGAAAATCTTTTAAGTATGAGCTTCTGTAATATAAAAAATGCATTTCCAGCATATAATGACAAGTAAAATTCTCATTTCAGATAAAAAATTAAGGACAAAATTAAGAATGGAAAAATTACATTTTATAGCTCATGTCATCTATCTGGGCTTTGAGTAAGCTGGATTCCAAAATACTGGGCTAGATTCACTCTTCCTGCTTTGCTGCCAATGGCAAACAAATTCTTATCTCTTAGGTCAGCTCCACTTGTTATCTGCATTACACTTAGCATCTGTTACACAGTTCTAACATCATCAATATCTTAGAGTCTTCATTAGCAACTTAGGCTTTGCCTTCAAGGATCACCCAATACCCTCTTTTGGGTTTGGTAAACCATTACATATATAACATGGTCCTAGTAGATTTATACAATTTTTAATTTTTAATTTTGTATAATAGGATGGATGTTGAAGACCAGAGGCATCAGATCCACTGGAGTCAGAATTGCAGGCGTTTCAAGTCATCTGATATAGGTGCTAGCAGTTAAACTCAAGGCATCTGGAAGAGTAACAAGTGCTCTTAACCACTGAAGTAACTCTCCAGCTCCCTCAGTGGATTTCCAGAATCACGGTGCAAAACTTCATTAAACCTTTTGTATTGAATGTTTTGTGACTGCAAAAACAGTACTGTGGTAACAACACTACCATGTTATGATGACAACTTAGGACAAATCTGGTCCTTTGAGCCATGCTTGCTTTGGTGTTTGTGAACACTTGTTAGAAACACTTTTTTTTGTTGTTGTTGCTCCTCATCAGAAACTGCCTGTTTGGTTCCAAAAAGCAGAGGGACCATGCCTAGTTCTTTTTATTTTATTTAATTATTATGAACAAAGAAGTCACACTTTCTATCCTTGTATATCCTTATTCAAGGTCCCTTCCCCCCATAGAAACACTTTTCTTTTTCTTTACTACTGTTTATGAGCAAGGAGACCTTAATCAACATTTTCAGAAAGGTCTTCTTTATTTAATAAATTTTTATTTTCACAAACTGAAGGCTTTGATGAATCAAGCCTTTCCTGTTTTGGTAAAGTTTCTATTTATAGTGCTAAACTCTTTAACATTTCCATTTACTTTCAAACTTACCCTGTCTATAACATTTAACTTTCTCATACTATTTTCTTGCTGAATTGCACATTTTTAATTATCTTTATGCTTTGCTTTTTACTTTGTCTTACTGTAGCAGGTAGTAGCAATGCATATTTTGAAAATTATCCTGTTTTGAAATTTTGTCTGCCAAACAAATAAGCCTGCCTTTGTAGAATGTATGAGCTTCTAGGAGGCCTGGAGTTTAGCTCACCATCAGCCAGTACAAACTGTGTGTCTTAAAACTAGTAATTCTAAGCACTTGCATATAAGCTAACCTTGTGTCTGCTTGGGGCCTTGAAGAGAGTGGAGTCCAGAGACAACATTCCTAAACCTGGGAAATACTACCACTAGAAGCCAAGAGACCACCACAGATACCAACAAATCCAAAGCCCTTTCCCCTGGATGGGGAAAGAGTCTGGGAAAAAGTATTTAAGGCCTTCCCACCATAATAAAATTGAACTTGCTTGATTTAACCTGCTCCCAGAAGCATTTTAATTGCTACTTGCCATCTTGGCTGCCTCCCCTAAGGAGAAAAGCAGGAACCTAAGCATAAAGGCAACCATGATTCCTGACCACAAACTAGACACCCACAACATGCCTTTTCTCTGTTTATCCCTACACAAGTTCTTGGAATGAGACAAATGCAATCAGAGTCTTTGTAAAGCTATCACATGATTGGCTTCTAGCACAATTCCTGAGTGTCTTCTTATTACTCTTTAAAATAACATCAGGCATACTTTCACTGTCTGCATTTGTCTGAACAGTTTTGTCTTCCAAATTTCCACATACATGGTTCCCTAAACTCTGCTTATAGCATTCTAGAGCCTCTCTAGTTCAAAGTCTCAAATGCTTCCACATTCCCACCACACATCTATTCCCAAAGCTTATGAAGCATGTGGTCAGGTTTATCACATCAAACTAGAAGTAGTTTGAAACCAGTTTTGTATATTAGGTAGTTTTAACTTTCATCTTCTGAAATAATCAACAAAGGATATATTTTTTTGTTTTTTAAATTAAAGCTTAGAATTACTAGTTTTGACATAAAATTTTATAAGACTAGTGTATGAAAATAATGGCAGAAAATAGATGGGAATGGCACTAAGGCTGTAGCTGAGAGCTTTACCTCTTAATCTAGAGGTATCAGGCAGAAAGAAGGAGGAACAAAGAGAGAAACAGAGATACAGAGACAGAAAAACAGGAATGGAGACAGAGAGACAAAAGGCAGAGGAGAGAAAAACTGGGCCTGATGTGTGCTTTGAAATATTTTAGACTTCACTCCATTGACATACATTACTCTAATAATGCCACATTTTCTAATTGTTCACAAATATTTCTGATAACTAGGGAAAATCCTTCTACCAGATTAGTTTATTGTGCCATCTTTAGTATTCAAATCACCATAGAATCATTCTTATCTCTTTTAAGTGGAAGATTATTCACTGTTGCTGAACAATGAGTATTTCAGATACTCAGGTCTCAGAACTGTAAATTACAGAATTTTATTCTCCATGAGTTATTATGGTAATATAACGTACCTTGCTGCTTCCATAAAAAACACAACCAAACATTTTACCTATATATAATGCCTAAAAATCACATCAACAACCAGAAAAAATAATAACATTATAGACCAAATAGAACAACACATACATTTACATACCAACAGTTCTCTAATTGAAAATAAATTCACTCAAAATTGAGATTATGAACCTCATAATGCAGATTTACTTAACTACTCAGTAGAGATAAAATTATGCATATTAACAGAAAATCTTTAATCATTAATATATAAAACCAAAATAGTTTATGTCTTAGGTTCTCTATTCTTAGTGAATGAATAAAGGAAGGAAGGAAGGAATTAATATAGAATAAAATCTTTTTATCCATATATTCTCAACCCCTCCTGGTCAGCCTTCAGCCTCCCTCCTCCCCATCCTCCAACCCCTCCCCAGAAATAGCAAGAAGTCCCAAGATGGATGAGCTCAGCATCTACTCTAGGCAAGTCCGAATTTTTCATACTAATACCGAGACTGGGTTAGGTGTTCTTTTGTAAAGAATAGGATCCAAGGTGACAATCCATGCACAGAAACATATTATGATTCCTCCCCTTGAGTATCCACATACTGCCATTGTCAGTGGAGAGTTACCTATCCTTGGAGGGCTTAGTTCCTTTTCTTTTTTTTTTCTTTCTTTTTTTTTCCTTTATTTTGTATTTATTAAAAAAAAAACACAGTAAAAAGAATTTAAAATGTGGAAGAGTTAACATAGTTCCTTTTCAAGATGGTTCCCAGGTGACTGTTCTTGATTTAATGAGCTCTCCAGAGGACCTGCCAGCCATCACTGTGAGAATTTTTTTCATAATTTCAATCCCTTTGCTCACATACACTCTCCTTTCCTACTATTAGCTGCACCAGAAGCTCAGCCCAGTGCTCAGTCATGTATTCCTGCCAAATCTCATTTATTGTTGAATGTAAGTAATATGATGGAACTTTGGGTGGTTATTCATTTGATTATAGGGGAAATCCAATTCAGGAAACACCTTCACTATTGATTGGAGACCTAGGCAGGGATATCATGTGAGTTCTTGGAGTGTTCTTAACATCTGCTCTTTTTTATTATTATGAATAAAGTCACATTTTCTATCCATGTATATCCTTGTTCAAGGTCCCTTATCCCTCTCACCCCTTTCAGTCACTCTCTCTTCTCCACATCTCCCCATCTCCTCCCCAACAAGGGCAGGTGGTCCCAAGGACCCAATATGGCTTGGTTCAGCATCCACTCCTGGCAGATCCAGTTTCCTCACCCCAACATCGAAACTGAGTCAGGTGTTCCTCTAGAGGGACTGAGATCCAAGGTGTCAGTCCAAGGTGTTTCAGATTCTAAGCTGTTCAGTGGTTGTGGTTTGCAACTTGGACATGCTTAGCTTTTTGATTTTTTGTTTTTTGAGTCCACTAATGTGTGAGTACATCCCCTGCTTATTTTTTCTGAGTTTGTGATACCTCGCTCAGGAGGATATTCTTCAAATCCATCCATTTGCCTGCAAATTTTAGGATATCATTTTTTCTTACTGCTGAGTAGTACTCCATTGTGTAGATGTACCACCGTTTGTTAATCCATTCTTCAGTTGAGGGACATCTAGGTTGTTTCCAGGTTGTTCTAGATTGGCTGAACAAGCTTACATTCCCACCAACAATGGAGGAGTGTTTCCCTTGCTCCACAACCTCTCCAGCATAGGCTGTCATTTGTTTCTTTGATCTTAGCCATTCTGACAGGTGTTAGGTGGTATGTCAAAGTTGTTTTGATTTGCATTTCTCTGATGGCTAAAGATGTTGAACACTTTTTCAAGTATCTTTCAGCCATTTTTAATTCTTCTGCAGAGAATTCTCTTTTTAGTTCTGAACTCCATTTTTTGAGTGAGTTATTTAGGGTTTTCGGCTCTGGTTTCTTGAGTTCTCTATATGTTTTAGAGATCAGTCCTCTGTTACTTGTAGGGTTGGTGAAAATCTTTTCTCATTCTGTAGGCTGTCATTTTGTTTCAATGACTGTGTCCTTTACCTTACAGAAACTTCTCAGTTTCAGGAGATCCTACTCACTGATTGTTGTTCTTAGTGTCTGTACTACTGGTGTAATATTTAGGAAGTGGCCACCTGTGCCAATTCATTGCAGGGTATTTCCCACTTTTATTCTATCAAGTTCATCATAGATGGTCTTATGTTGAGGTCTTTGATCCACCTGAATTTGAATTTTGTGCAGGGTTGGATCTATTTTCATTTTTCTACATACTGCCATCCAGTTATGCCAACACCATTTGTTGAAGATGCTATCTTTTTTTCTATTAAATATTTTAGACCTCTTTGTCAAAAATCAGGTATTCATAGATGTGTAGGTTAATGTCTGGGTCTTTAATTTGATTCCATTGATCCACAAGTCTGTTTTTATGCCAGTACCAGGCTGCTTTTACTACTACTCTATAACTATTTATGGCTCTGTTGTATAACTTAAAGTGGGGAATGGTGATGTCTCCTGAGGTTTCTTTGTTGTTTTGGCAATCTAAGCTTTCCTGTTATTCCTAATAAATTTGAGTATTGTTCTTTCAAGGTCTGTAAAAAATTGTGTTGGGATTTTGATGGGAATTGCATTGAATCTGTAGATTGCTTTTGGTAAGATTGCTATTTTTGCTATGTTGATCCTACCTATCCAGGAGCATGGGAGGTCTTTCCATTTTCTGATATCCTATTCAATTTCTTTCTTTAGTAATCTAATGTTTTTGTGAAACAAATCTGTTACTTCTTTGGTTATAGTTACACCAAGATATTTAATGCTATTTGCAGCTATTATAAAGGGTGATATTTCCCTTATTTCTTTTTCAGCCTGCTTGTCTTTAGTGTATAGGAGAGTTATTGCTTTTTTTGAATTAACTTTGTATCCTGTTACATTGCAGAAGGTGTTTATCAGCCATAGCAGTTCCTTGGAAGAATTTTGTGGGTCACTTATGTATACAATCATATCATCTGCAAATAGAGATAGTTTCACTTCTTCTGTTCCAATTTGTATCCTCTTAATCTCCTTTCATTCTTTTACTGCTTTGCCTAAAACTTCGAGAACTATATAGAATAGATAGGGTATGGGGACAACCTTGTCTAGTTTCTAGATTTAATGGGATTGCTTTGAGTTTCTCTCCACTTAGTTTAATGTGGGCCGTTGGCTTTTTCTAAATCGCCTTTATTATACTTAGAAAATTTCCCTGTATCCCTGATCTCTCCAGGACTTTTACCATAAAGGACTTTTGGACTTTGTCAAAGGTTTTTCAGCATCTAAAGAGATGATCATGTGTTTTTATTCCTTTGATTTGTTTATATGATGGATGACATTTATAGACTTTAATATGTTGCACCATCCCTGCATTATTGGGATGAAGCCTACTTGATCGTGATGGATAACTTTTTTTTATATGGGGTTGTAATCGGTTTGCAAGTATTTTATTGAGTGTTTTTGCATCAATGTTCATGAGGGAGATTGGTCTGTAATTCTCTTTCTTTGTTGCATCATCATGTAACTTGATTATCAGGGTGATTGTGACTTCATAAAAACAGTTTGGCAGCATTCCTTCAGTTTCTACTACATGGAATACTTTGTTGAGTATTGGTATTATTTCTGGTCTGAATGTCTGAAACAATTCTGCAGTAAAACTATCTGGAACTAGGATTTTTTTATTTGGGAGACTTTTAATAACAGCTTCACATAATTAGTCATAAGGCAAATATCAATAGATACAAAAAATGGAAATAATCCTTTGTATAATATCACACCACCAGGGCCTAAAGTTAGAGTTCAACAACATGAAAAATCAGAGAAAGCCTACCAACTCTTGGAAAAAAAAATCACTAAACTGAACCACCTCTGGGTCAAGAAAGAAATTGAGAAAGATATCAAAGCCTTCCAAGAATTTAACGAAAATAAATTCACAGCACACACAAACTTATGGGACACAATGAAAGCAATCTTAAGAGGAAAATTCATAGCACTAAATGCCTATGTAGCATTAAATATCTTAGAGTAAGTATAACCGAAGAAGTGACAGATCTATTTGAAAAAAACTTTAAATCACTGAAGAAAGAAACAGAAGAGGATATCAGAAAATGGGAAGACTTTGTATGTTCCTGATAAGTAGGATCAACACAGTAAAAATGACAATTCTACCAAAAGCAGTCTACAGATTCAATGCATTTCCCATTAAATCCCAACACAATATTTTACAGACTTTGAAAGAACAATACTCAATATCATTTGAAATAACAGGAAGTCTAAATTGCCAAAACAAGTTTGCTCAACAAAAGAACCTCAGGAGGCATCACCATCCCTGACTTCAAGTTATACTATAGAACTACAGTAATAAAAACAACTCGGTACTGGCATAAAAACAGACTTGTGGATCAATGGAATTGAATTGAAGATCCTGACATAAACCCAAAATCCTATGAACACTTAATCTTTGACAAAAAGGCCCAAAATACTCAGTGGAATAAAGATAGAATCTTTAACAAATGGTGTTGCCGCAGCTGGATGGTAGTGTGTAGAAAAGTTCAAATAGATCGAAGCCTTTCACTCTGCCCATAACTCAAATTCAAGTAGACTAAAGAACTCAACATAAACGCAGCCACATTGAACCTGATAGAAAAGAAAGTAGAAAATGCCCTCCAATGCATTGGCATAGGTGACCACTTTCTAAATTTACCACCAGTAGCACAGACACTAAGAACAACAATTAATAAGTGGACCTTCTGAAACTTAGTAGCTTCTGTAAAGTCAAGGACACAGTCAGTAGGACAAAATGACAGCCTACAGAATGGGAAAAGATTCTCACCAACCCTACAAATGACAGAGGACTGATCTCTAAAATATATAGAGAACTCAAGAAACTAGAGCCCAAAATCTTGAATAACCCAATGAAAAAATGGGTTTCAGAACTAAAAAGGGAATTCTCAGCAGAAGAATTAGGAATGGCTGAAAGGCATCTGAAAAAGTGCTAATCATCTTTAGCCATCAGAGAAATGCAAATCAAAACAACTTTGACATTCCAACTTACACCTGTCAGATTGGCTAAGATAAGAGACACACAGATGATGGCCTATGCTTGAGAGGTAGCAGAGCAAGGGGAACACTCCTTCATTGTTGGTAGAAGTGTCAGCTTGTGCAGCCTTTCTGAAATTCAGTAAGGCGGTTTCTCAGAAAACTGGGAATCAATTCCTCCAAAGATCCAGCAATACAACTACTGGTCTTATACTCTAAAGATGCACATTTAAACTCCAAAGGCATTAGTTCAACTATGTTCATAGCAGCATTATTCATAATATCAAGAACCTGGAAACATCCTAGATGGCCCTTAACTGAAGAATGGATTAACAGACTGTGCTACATCTACACAATGGAGTACTACTCAGCAGTAAGAAAAAATTATATTCTAAAATTTGCAGGCAATTGGATGAATTTGGAGTACATCCTCCTGTGTAAGGTCTCACTAACCCAGAGAGATAAGCAGGGGATGTACTCACTCATTAGTGGACTTCAAACAAAAACCTAAGCATACCCAAGCTACAAACCACAACCATTGAATAGCTTGGGATCTTAAACATCTTGTATCGGCACCTTGGAGCTTCTTCCCTCCAGAGGAACACCTGACCCAGTCTTGATCTTTGGGTGAGGAAAGATTTTTCTGGAGTGGATGCTGAACTAAGCCACCTTGGGACCTTGGAACCACCTGCCCTTGCTGGGGAAGAGATAAAGTGATGGATAGAAGAATGAGTGACTGGGAGTAGTGGGAAGGGGAAGGGAGTCTGAACAAGGGCATACATGGTTAAAAAATATTACTTTATTCATAATGAAAAAAACAGCTTCAGTTTTCCTTAGTGTTATAGGTCTGTTTAGATCTTTAATCTGTTCTTGATTTAATTTTGGTAATTGGTACTTGTCCAGAAAGCTGTCCATTTCTTTTAGATTTTTTATTTTTAGTAAAGTATAGATTTTCAAAGTATGACCTGATAATTCTCTGAATTTCCTGGGGTCTGTCATTCTGTCCCCTTTTTCTTTTCTGATTCTGTTAATTTGAGAACTCTCGCTCTGTCTTTTGGTTAGTTTGGAAAAGGGTTTATCTATCTTGTTGACTTTCTCAAAGAACCTACTCTTTGACTCATTGATTTTTTTTTGTATTGTTCTCTTTGTTTCTATTGTACTGATTTCAGCCCTAAGGTTGATCATTTCCTGCCATCTGCTCCTTCTAGGTGATTTTGCTTTTTATTGTTCTAATGCCTTCAGATTAGTTTTTAGGTCTCTTGTGTGAGCTTTCTCTTGGTTTTGGTTTTTTTATATAGGCATCTAGCACATGAATTGTTTTTCTAATACTGCTTTCATTATGTCCCATAAGTTTGGGGATGTCGTGGATTCATTTTCATTATGTTCCTGAAAGACAATTTTTTTTAACTTTTCCTCTGACCCAGAAGTGGCTCAGTGTAGAGATGTTCAGTTTCCATGAGTTGGTATGCTTTCTGTGATTTTTGTTGTTGTCGACTTCTAACTTTAGGCCATGGTGGTCTGATACGATACAAGGGGCTATTTCCATTTTTTAAATCTATTGATATTTGCCTTATGATCAAGTATGTAGTCAATTTTATAGTAAGTTTCATGGAAGGCTGAGAAATATGCACATTCCTTTGTGTTTGGATGAAAGCTTCTGTAAATATCTGTTAAGTACATTTGCATCATAACATCTGTTAGACCCCTTAATTGTTTTTTCAGTCTTTGTCTGGTTGACCTATCCAAGGGTGAAAATGGGGTATTGAAGTCTGAATATTAGAGTGTGATATTTGATGTGGAGTTTAAACTTTAATATGATTTTTTTTTACATATGAAGGTACCCTTATATTAGGGTCATAAATATTCAGAATTGATATCTCATCTTGGTCAGTTTTTCCTGGGATGAATAAATAATGTCCGTCTTGGTCTGTTTTGATTGATTTGAGTTTAAAATCTACTTTGTTAGATATTAGGATGGCAACACCAACTTGTTTCTTGGGGCAATTTGATTGAAAAGTCTTTTCCCATCCCTTTACTCTGAGCCTGTGTCTGTCTTTAAGGTTGAGGTGTGTTTCTTGTATTCAGCAGAAGGTTGGCTTTTGTTTTTCTATCCTTTGTGTTAGAGTTTGTCTTTTTACAGATGAATTAAGTCCATTGATGTTAAGGGATACTAATGATCACTGATTGTTACTTCCTGTTATTTTTGGTGATAGTTTGTGTCTATTTCCTTTCTTAGGGTTTTTCTTCTGTGGGACTATCGATTGTTTGTGGTTTCATGGGTGTATTTGGGCTCCTTAGGTTGGACTTTTCCCTCAAGTGCTTTTTGTAGTGCTGGATTTGTGGACAGGTATTGTTTCAACTGGTCTTTGTTGTGAAACATCTTGCTTATTTCACCTATAGTAATTGATAGTTTTGTTGGGTATGGTAATCTGGGGTGGCAGCCATACTCTTTCAGTGCCTGTATAATTTCTGACTAGGGTCTGTTAACTTTCATTGTTTTCATTGAACAGTCTGGCATTATTCTGATGGGTCTGCCTTTATAGGTAAGTTGGCCCTTTTCCTTTGCAGCTCTTAATATTTTTTTTCTTTGTTCTGTATGTTTTGTGGCCTAATTATTATATGGCGAGCAGACTTTTTTGGGGGGTTTAATCCATTTGGTATTCTGCAAGCTTCTTATATTTTTATAAGGATTTTCTTCTTTAGATTGGGAAAGATTTTTCCTCTGATTTTATTGAATACATTTTCTGTGCCTTTGATCTGGTATTCTTCTCCTTCTTCTATTCCTATTATTCTCAGGTTTGGTCTTTTCATGGTGTCCCAAATTTCCTGAACATTTTGTGTTGTGGCTTTTTTGGCTTTGATGTTTGAGTGATTTATCTATTTCCAGTATTGAGTCTTCCACTCCAGAGATTTTTCTCTTCCATCTCTTGGATTCTGTTGCTTATGCTTTTATCTGTAGTTCCATTTGTTTCTTCAATTTCTCTACTTCACCCTTTGCTTCATTTTGTGCCTTCTTTATTGCTGCTATTTCAATTTTATTTCCTGTAATGATTTTTTTCATTTGTTGGATATCTCTTTCTTGGTTTTCTTTCAGGGATTTGTTCATCTCTTCCAATTTTTTATTTGTTTTTTCTTTTATTTCTCTAAGACACTTTTTAATATCTTTCTTTAGGGCTTTTATAATATTCATAAACGTGTTTGTATTGTTGTTTCCTTCTGTTTCCTCTTCATTGCTCTGTACATGTCTTGGTGTTGTAGAGACATCAGCTTCTTACGGTTGTTCTTTATATTGTCATATGTATTTTTGCACTGACATCTGCTCATTGCTTCCCTGGTTCACTCTTAGTCAGGTCTTTGTGGTATCTTACTCCTTTGTGGCTACAGGGGTTGTGTGTCTCCTGTCTGTTCTGGACACGGAGTCTGTATGATTTCTTGCTCTGGTCACATAACGAGATCCTTGCTGTGTGAAGCAGCCTGACTCCCACTCTGCCTCAGGGCCAAGCTATTCAGAGAGACATGTGTCCCTCTGTGACAATGCAGCCTGCCTTGAAGGCAGGGTCTGAGTGTTACTACCCTGGGATGGCTGGGGAAGGCTTCTCTCAGCCCTGATCCAGGGCAGGGCTGTCTGTAACATCCAATTTGGGACTGTGGCTCTGTCCTCTGGGATGAGGTCTCCGGGAGGCTCAGGAGGTCAAACCTGCTCACCTCCCACTCTGCTCTGATTCTGGGATCTTCGCTGTCTGATGTTGCCTGCCTATCACTCTGACTTAGACACCATGGGGTCATGCGGGTGGGGTGATACAGGCCTCTTTTCTCTCGGGGTTGTGGGTGTTGGTGGAGGAATGTTCAACCCCTTTTACTAAAGGAAAAGCTGAGACCAGAGAACATGGATGCTTGGCCTTAGGCCAAAGCCCACATTCCTGTTGCTTCTGTCTTCAGCACCCCATTTCTGCAAGAAAGTACATTGTTTATTCTCAGGGAGTCTGTTACCTGTTTGAGATAGAATATTGGTAAATATTATTCCTCTTATTTTACATAGAAACAAGGACATTTCTTTCAGTGAGTATTAGTGTCCTGCGCACTGAGAATCTGCAATCTTCTGTGGTCAAGAGAGAAGTTGCTACAAAGAAATTATGAGGAAGTTCGGATAGAGAGGGCTGAGGAGAAGTCACTATCCTTACAGCAATGAAGAAGTAAGAAGGTAATTACCAGAAACTGAAGCAGAAGAGTAATTAGGAAGAAGGTTAACTTCTGTCTGAAAGTAAATTTGGTCTTGTTAATGCCTTCCCAGACCCCTCTTGGCACCATCTGTGGTATCCATGTTAGATTTTCTGATGAAGCCAGACAGAGAGTAGTCTCAGTTTCTCCATGTTTCTCTTTACATCTTAACATGTATTTAGAAAAATCCCATTCTGAACTGTTCATGTTGTTTCCTCTAGGTATCAATACTGTCTTTGATTAATGAGACTCAAGTTGACGTGTTGAGTCACTTGATCCATACTCTGCCCTAATCTATGTTCCTGTCACCACACTGGCTCATTTCCCAATCTTCTGCTAGGAACCCTTGCCCTATACCTTGCTGAATCTTTCCACCAGGCTCTATCTGCCTGAAATATCACAGTGCCTTGTTTTTGCCATTCAGGGTCAGCTAAGCTAGTCTAGTCTTCTTCCTCAAAAACTCCTCTTATTATTAGAGAGAGAACTCAACACAGGTTACCATATGTTTCTGTCAGACACATTTTTTTACTAACAAATTTGTTTTTACAATCAGCTCTGTGAGCCAGAAAGAGACTATAAGACCACTTTTATCCTCCTCAGTGTGATAAAATTACAGAACTCTTCTCCTTTTGACCCACTCACCTGTGAATATATTCATTAGCTAAATTTGTGTTAATGATACACAGGATTCTCACATCACTTAGAATACTAATGTGCACACCATGTAGATTCAGATCATTATGGATTTTATCACAGTTTTCTATCAGCAATGCTTTTACATCCATTACCCACCTAATGGTTATCTTATAAACAACACCACATCTATATATTCCTTTGCTAAAAGATTTGCGATCACTTCAATTTAATGCATAGTTTTCCTGGGTAGAATAATCAGGGTTGATAGTTGTCATCTTTCAGCACTTTGAGTGTATCTTTTCAGGTGCTTCTGAATTAAATATTTCTGTAAAATAATCCAGTTTCTAATGACCTTTCTTTTAAGTGACTTGACATTTCTGTTGGCTATTCTTTTTTTTTTTTGCTTTTTAAAATTGTTTTTTGAAAATCATTAACAAACTTTATACAAAAAAGTAAAGCATTCAGAATAGTTAAAAAAATAACCATTCTTGATTGCCAACTTTACTACATTTGGCATGAACTAAACTAAAGCCCAAATGGCTGAGTAGACCTGTGGAGAATTTTTTTCTTAATTAAATTGTTTGACATGGGAAGGCACACTTTTATTTTTTTTTTCTTTTTTGTTTTTTGTTTTTTTTTCCTTCTTTATTTTGTATTTATCCAAAAAACAGTAAAAAGAATTTAAAAATGTGGAAGAGTTAACAATAACTGTACAGAGAATAATAATCATAAGCATGGCTTATCAAGGGTGGAAATACAAATAAGATTGCTACACATATATTTTCTTTGTGTTCATCTTTCCCTCTGAATTTTTTTTCCATCCCTGTATATCCTTATTCAAGGTCTCTTCCCCCTCCCAACACATCTGGTCATTTTTCTTCTCTGCAACTCCCCATCCCCTCCCTTGGCAGGGAGCAGACAGTCCTATGGTCCCACTGGCCCAATAATGCTTGGATCAGTCTTCACTCCCGGGAAGGCACACTTTTAATTTGGATCTTTGCTAGTGGAAAAAACACTTTTAATCTAGATCTTTTGAGATAGTAAGATCTACCTTTGATCTGAGCCACAACTTCTGTTGGCTGTCTATATAAATGACATGAAAGAAGGAAGCTATTATCTTTGCTTTCTTGCTTTCACTAGTTGTGAATTCCATTTTTTCACTGGCATTAGAGCCTACATCTTTGGGATTCCAGAGTATACTAAAGACCAGCTGAGGCCTCACAGATGGAGGAACTTGTGACTAATACAACCTTTCTATTTTTCAGCTTATAATACCCTTCTTTTACTTTGTGTTTTTAATGTTTTAACTATAATATATCATGAATAACTTTTTAGTTTTGTATGTTTTGTAGGCCTCTAATGACCATTTTAAAAGTCATAGGAGACTCCGCTGCTGTGGCACGAAGCACTTCCAGCCCAGAACACAGCTGAGAAAGTAGCAGCGGGGGAACAGCTGGGTCCCTTGATCCTTGGCACACGCCTCGAAAGTAAGAAACTTGGCTTTGGCAGGGAACACAGTCTGCACAGACCAGGACTTTAAAAAACATATAAAAAGAGAGAGATGTCATTGTACACAAGAACTCAAGACTAGAACATAGCTAAATGGCATGCCTCACTTCTGCATTGATGGCCTCTGGAAGGGATGTGGGTAAGGAAAGACTTGTTTTCTTTAAGGATCTGGCCACAGGGAGTTTAATTATGCTCCAGTAAGCAAATGAGCTGCATGAACGGGTGTTTTTGTAAATGAGGAGATCATCAGAGTGGGATACTGAGAGGTCTAATATCTGAGTTTGATGTAAAAACACCAAATAATAAATATACATATGAAAAAATTTTTAAAAAAGGAAAAATAAATACTATTATTAATATCAGGGTTTCACTGGCTTTGTGACTTTTAAAGCCTTGATTTATTTTTTAAGTCTTATGGAATAATATGATATGTATTTGTCTTAGTTTTTTAAGTTATAGTAGAATTCTGTAGTAAGTCCATATTTTCTTGTGTTTGTTTCTGTTATTGCTTTTCTTTAGTTTTAGCATGGAATATTTTATTAGTATTTCAAGGTTACAAAGTATGCATTTGTTAAAATCATTCATTGAATTTAAGTTTAATTTTGCTATCTAAAAACTCACCAGTTTGTTCAGAATCTTCAATTTATCAAAACAAATTTATAATGTATGTCCTTATGACTTTCTGGAATTTCATTTATATCTGTTATAATGTTTCTCTTTCAGTTTCTAGTTTTATTGAAGTAGGTCTTCCCCTTTTTTTGTTTAATTTGGTTAAGAATTTGCCACTTGTGTTAAATCCTTAAAAAATAAATAAAAAATAGAAGTCATAGGAAATCCTCTATTATAAAAGCTTCAGACAACAGACAAGCCAAAAAATAATTTATGTTGTAGTTAACCTATGATAGCGAAACATTGTCCTTACTAGTCATTACATGATAACACATAAAATCTTCAGTTCTGGGAATGTCTGTCCTCATTAGAGTTGTTGATCAGTGAAATTCCAAACAGTTATTTCCCAGTGTTCTTGTTTACCCTTCAGAATTTAATAATACAACCTTATTTCTGAAGATACCATACATTTGAGCCACTGTGAAATCTTTTATCAACCCTGAAGCTTTATCTCTACTACCTAAATATCATTGTTATATAAAACTCTATGCTTACTATTAAAGAAGAAAATTAATCATCAACTTTACCCAGTTGTGAACCTTGCAAAATACAATAATGGCTGTTCTGGAAAGACATACTTACTAGTGCAATGCTGTCACAAACCATGCAAGCAATCAACTACTTTCTGATGGGACTTATGTCCTGCTCCACAATATGAAACATATTTAGCACTATTACTGGGTTCAGAAACCTATAGTTAAACAACAGGTCACTAGCCCTAAGGGAAAATTACGACTATTTGTTTTCTAAATGGACATGGTATTAATTTGACTTTTAATGGCTTATTGTTACACACACAGACTAATGCATTTCTAAAGTCTTATCAGAGAAAATTATTTTTGCAGTGGATGATGATTATCATAGAGATCCACAACTAGCCAAGCTTTAAGAAATAAGAAACTGAGGAATGCTTAGCTGTAAATGGCACATTTGTATCACATCCTCGTCTTTTCAAGGCTCAGAGACAGATATAGAAGAGAGGAGTGGAAAGATTGTAAGAGCCAGAGATTGTGACTATCTACAAAAAAACACTGTCTTCTGGACACATAGGACTGTCTGCTCCCTGCCCAGGGAGGGGATGGGGAGTTGCAGAGAAGAAAAATGACCAGATGTGTTGGGAGGGGGAAGAGACCTTGAATAAAGATATACAGGGATGGAAATAGAAATTCAGAGGGAAAGATGAACACAAAGAAAATATAGGTGTAGCAATCTTATTTGTATTTCCACCCTTGATAAGCCATGCTTATCATTCTTATCCTCTGTATAGTTATTGTTAACTCTTCCACATTTTAAATTCTTTTTTTTACTGTGTTTTTTTTGGATAAATACAAAATAAAGAAGGAAAAAAAAACACTGTCTTCTGGACACAGCATGGCAGCTTCACACATGGACTCACAGGAATTGTGACCATATGTATAAGAACTGTGCAAGATCAAGCTAGAGTAAACCCCAGCATTGAGGTAGGAGAATGATACAAATTTCCACCCATATTTATGGAGATGATGGTAACTGATAGTGTCTGAGAAAGGGAGAAAAAGTGTAGCCTCTGATAAATCTATATAATTCAGTGGAAAGCCACATATCCAAAACTAAATTGGACTTGATGGCTTTTAAAAAACAAAGAACATAAAGTTGATTATGTACGGAGACAAAGAGTTTGGGGAGGGGTGGATATAACTAAAGTATATTGTTTGAAATTTTCAAAGAACTCATAAAAATTTTAAGATTTCCTATTTCCTTAACTATGAAACTTTAAAACATGTACATTTTGCAAGAATGAAATGGGGCCCCAGAATCCTGTATGAGTTTCACTTCTCAAAACAGTTGATGATCCTCTTTACTGAGTAACCATCCTAAAGTTATCCCTAACATCTGTTTATGCCCATTCCCTCCCATTTCTAATGGTCTTATATTGAAAAACTCAGTTTATTAAAATTTTTAATAAGTGGTAACTACCCTTTTTATATCTCCTTGTATTATAGAAAGCTATGGAAGCTCTCCCACATTTACAGCGCTCATCTTCATCCTTGTGAGATCCATGAGCTTTAAGGAAAGAACTTGTAGGTGTCAGCAAAGAGGCTCATGCCTGATACTAACACTCACAAACTGAAGGCTAAGGGTAAAGTGGTTGATTGAATGAATATTGGAAAAATAATTCTTACATTTATAAGGTATCTTGGAGAGATGACACAATTTAGCCTAGAAAAATCTTATAATAATCTCAAAACCAACTCCATATGAGCCACAAATCCAGGTGCTTGATTTCTTTCTGTTGCCTTGAACCCCGTGAAACATCAGTTTGCATATTTCCCAATGCATCTTCAGAGTTAAACATATGAATGAGAATGGTAGATTGAACCATTGTAGATATGGACAGGATGAAGAGGAAATAGTATGTGAAGGCTCTTAATTCTTATTCACACTCAGATGAGAGTCATTTCTAAGGAAGAGATGAGGTATATTTCAGGCTGCTTACTGGACTTGAAGAAGAAGACAACTGGAGCTGAATAAGGCCCTGCTTACTCTCTTTAGTGTCATCAGTAGACATGATGCCCATCTTAGTCACAATCCTGTGAAAATAGCATACTCACTGCTGAGAAGGACACTTCCTCTTACTTTTATTTCCCATGTTGAATATGTAATCTAGGGTTTTCCTCCTGCTAGGTAAGCATTCTGCCAGTAAGCCAGTTACAAAGGACTTCCCCTTCCTGATATAACAAACTGTAACATAGAGCACAGTGTCTTTAGTCATCACCCTCTATGTTGATCTATTCCGATAGTCACTGTTGTTTTATCAGTCTGCACAGCTGGCACCCTGGAAGAAGACATCATGATCTCCGCTTTCACAGTGCTCTTTCATCTTGGTGAGATTGAAAGGGTGGAGGGGACACCTAAATCTAGGGGGAAACTCAGATCATAACTGAGCTCTGGCTCATCAGGAGAAGCCCTGATTTTGGGTGGCTTTGTATACAAGAGAATTGCCTCAAGATTTAGGGAGAAAAATCTCACAGAGAAATCTCTTTCAGGGCTGAGTGTGGAACCCAGAACCACAGCAGTGACAGGTGAGTCATTCCCCACACCTTACCAGATGCTGTTTCATCAATGAGAGCAGAAGATCATGTCTGCACACTGGATATGGACAACAGCAGATGTGTGTTCATTCTGGGGATGCTTCAAGGACTCTGGAGCTCAGAGGTATAATATAAGAAAAGAACACCCTAGGACAAAACATTTTATTTTTCTTGCAGGAAAGTTCTCCATACCTACTATCTGGGCTGAGCCAGACTCTGTGGTCACCAAGGGACAGTCTGTTACTATCTGGTGTCTTGGAAGCCATGAGGCCCAGGAGTACTATCTGTATAAAGGGGAAAATTCAAAACCCTGGAAGACACAAATCTTACTCAAAGCTGGAAACAAGGTCAACTTCTCCTTTCCATCCGTGACAGAGTACCATGCAGGACAATACCACTGCTACTATTACAGCCCTGCTGGCTGGTCAAATCACAGTGACTTCCTAGAACTTGTGGTGACAGGTAAGAAAACTCAAGGGTTCAAAACTCAGGTTATGCTCTGAGTAAGAAATCTGACTTTCAGGGCATCTTCCTCTTGTATCCCATTCTTTAGACAATGTGGAAAGTGTTTTCCATTCAACATGTATGTCTTATCTTTTAGGATTCTACAGAAAACCCAACATCTCAGCCTTGCCAAGCTTCCTGGTGACCTCAGGGGGGACTGTAACCCTCCAGTGTAGCTCACATCAGGGATATGAAAAGTACATTCTTATTAAGGAAGGAGAACAAAATATGTCCTGGATTCAGGACTCACAGAAACAACCCAATGGGCATTTTCTGGCCATGTTTCCTGTGGGACCAGTGACTTCCAATGACACATGGGTCTTCCGGTGCTATGGCTACTACAAGAGAACCTCCCAGATGTGGTCAATACCAAGTGACACCCTGCAACTCCTTCTTTCAGGTAAGGTAATTCCATCTTTGACATTTATTTGACCCCCATAAATTCTTTGCATGAGTCCTGTCTCAGATAAGCACAACAGAGCTAACAGACAGTTGAAGGATAGTCAGGGGTCTTGATGTAGACATAGCAAGACCTGTAAGAAAACATGAATGGAAAAGAAGTGTTTGGAACGCACTATACCCATAATACTTGGCCCATCCTCTGTTTGAGAGGTTTCTATAGGAAGCCCTCAATTTTGACCCAGCAAAGCTGGCTGTGTTTGGACACTTAAAAAGACTTTGACACTCCAAACTCATGGCGACATTCAGTAGAATATATTTCTTTATCCAATGAAGGGAAAATTACATTCCATCCTGCCCTATTCAGCAGCCCAGGCTTAGCTCTCTCAGGCTGATGTCACATTGGTCCCTGCAAGCAGCTTTTACATGAGTAAGTACACAAGCTATGGATATACTATGTCTTCCATGTGGCCATTTACCAGTGGTCTTTAGATATCCTAAACACAAGTAAGAATCACTGATACTATAAGATATTTTTTTTCTAACTGGTACTTTTTAATTATGTATAAAGTCTCATTTTTATCCATGTATCCACTTGTTCAAACTCCCTTCCCCCTCCTGCCACTCCCAGTCACTTTCTTTTCTCCCCATCTCCTTATCTCCTCCCCAGCAAGGGCAGGAGGTCCGAAGGTGGCTTAGTTCAGCATCCACTCCAGGCAGATCTGCTTTCCTCACTCCAACACTAAGACTGAGTCAGCAGTTCCTCTGGAGGGAATGGGCTCCAAGGTGTCTGTCCAAGGTGCTTTAGATCCCAAGCTGTTCAGTGGTTGTGGTTTGCAGCTTGGGAATGCTTTGCTTTTTGTTTAAAGTCCACTAATGAGTGAGTACCTCCCTTGCTTATCTTTGTGGGTTTGTGATATCATGCTCTGGAGAATATTCTCCAAATCCATCCATCTGACTGCAAATTTTAGGGTATCATTTTTTTTTTACTGCTGAGTAATACTACATTGTGCAGATATACCATAGTTTATTGATACATTCTTCAGTTACTGGGCATCTAGGTTGTTCCCAGGTTCTTGCTATTATGAATAATGCTGCTATGAACATAGTTGAGCTAATGCCTTTGGAGTGTAAATGTGCATCTTTAGGGGTATATGCCCAGTAGTGGTATTGGTGGATCCTGGGGAAGACTGATTCCCAGTTTTCTGAGAAAGCACCATACTGCATTCCAGATGGCTGAACACCAACAGTGGAGGAACATTCTCCTTGCTCTGCAACCTCTCCAGCATAAACTGTCATCTGTGTTTTTAATCTAAGCCATTCTGACAGGTGTAAGGTGGTATCTCAAAGTTGTTTTGATTTGCATTTCTCTGATGGCTAAAGATGTTGAACACTTTTTCATGTGCCTTTCAGCCACTTGTAATTCATCTGCTGAAAATTCCCTTTTTAGTTCTGAACCCCATTTTTTGATTGGGTTATTGGTTTTGGGCTCTAGTTTCTTGAGTACTCTATATATTTTAGAGATCAGTCCTCTCTCATTTGTTGGGTTGGTGAAAATCTTTTCCCATTCTGTAGGCAGTCATTTTGTCTTATTGACTGTGTCCTTGGCTTTACAGAAGCTTCTCAGTTTCAGGAGGTTCCACTTATTGATTGTTGTTCTTAATGTCTGTGCTACTGATGTTATATTTAGAAACTACTAACCTGTGCCAATACATTGGAAGAGTATTTTCCACTTTCTGTTCTATCAGGTTCAGTGTTGCTAGGTTTATGTTGAGGACTTGGATTTGAGTTTTGTGCAGGGTGATAGGCTTGGATCTATTTGAAGTTTTCTACATACTACCATCCAGCTATGCCAACACCATTTGTTAAAGATATTATCTTTTTTTCCTTGAGTATTTTGGGCCTCTTTGTCAAAGATCAGGTGTTCATAGGATTTTGGGTTAATGTCAGGATCTTCAATTTGATTCCATTATCCACAAGTATGTTTTTATGCAAGTACCAAGCTGTTTTTAATACTGTACCTCAACAGTATAAGTTGAAGTCAGGGATGATGATGCCTTCTGAGGTTCTTTTGTCCAGAAAAATTGTTCTGTCAATCCTGGCTTTCCTGTTATTCCAAATGAAGTTGAGTATTGTTCTTTCAAGATCTGTAAAAAATTGTGTTGGGATTTTGATGGGCAGTGCGTTGAATCTGTAGACTGCTTTTGGTAGAATTGCCATTTTTATTATGTTAGTCCTACCTATTCAGGAACATGGGAGGTCCTTCCATTTTCTGATATCCTCTTCAATTTCTTTCTTCAGTGATTTAAATTTTTTGCTACTTCTTTGGTTATAGTTATTCCAAGTTATTTAATGCTATTTACAGCTATGATAAAGAGTGATGCTTCCCTTATTCCTTTTTCAGCCCTTTTATTTTTAGTGTATAGGAGGACCACTGATTTCTTTGAGTTAATCTTGTATCTTGCTACATGGCTGAAGGTGCTTATAAGCTGTAGAAGTTCTCTGGTAGAATTTTGTGGATCACCTATGTATACAATCATATCATCTGCAAATAGAGATAGTTGTACTTCTTTTCCAATTTGTATCCCCTTATTCTCCTTTCATTCTCTTATTGCTTTATCTAAAACTTTGAGAACTATACTGAATAGATAAGTGGAAAGAGGACAGCCTTGTCTAGCTCCTGATTTTAGTGGGATTGCTTTGAGTATTTTTCTACTGAGTTTGATAATGGCCATCGGCTTTTTGTAAATTACCTTTATTATATTTAGGTATTTTTCCTATATTCCTGATCTTTCCAGGACTTTTATCACAAAGAAGTGTTGGATTTTGTCAAAGGCTTTTTCACCATCTAGCAACATAATCATGTGATTTTTTTTTCCTTTAGTTTGTGTATATGATGAATGACATTTACGGTTTTTCATATGCTGCACCATCCCTGCATTTCTGGGATGAAGCCTACTTGATTGTGGTGGATGATATTTTTTATATATTGTTGGATTCATTTTGCCAAAATTTTGTTGAGAATTTTAGCATCAATATTCATGAGGGAAATTGGTCTGTAATTCTGTTTCCTTGTTGTGTCTTTGAGTGGCTCGGTTTTCAAGGTTATTGTGGCCTCATAAAAAGAGTTTGGACATATTCCTTCAGTTTCTACTGTATGAAACAGTTTGAGGAGTATTAGTATTAGTTCTTCTTTGAATGTCTGATAGAATTATGTACTGAAACCATCTGGCCCTGGGCTGTTTTTAATTGGGAGGCTTTTAATGACAGATTCAATTTCCTTTAGGGTTATAAGTCTGTTTAGGTAATTAATATGGTCTTCATTTAATTTTGGTAGATGGTATCTGTCTAAAAAGCTGTCCATTTCTTCCAGGTTTTCCATTTTTGTGGAGTATAGATTTTCAAAGTATGACTTGATAATTCTTTGGATTTCCTGGGGGTCTGTTGTTATGTTCCCCTTCTCATTTCTGATTTTGTTGATTTGGATACTCTGTCTGCTCTTTGGGATTATTATTATTTTTTAAAGAAGATGCTGGGGAGTCCTTATAGTAATGACTAGGATATAGGGTGAGGCTTCTGGAAAGATGAGAGGCAGAAAGGCATTTTAAGTGTAAATATGTGAGAACAATAGGCAAATGAGAAATGTCTGATGTGGAGCCATATAAAATAGATAGTCTCATGAACATTCACCTTATTTTAGAGTCAGGGTCTCACCTGGTACAGAGCTTGCCTAGTAGGCAAGGGTGGTTATTCAGTCAGCACCAGGGATTAGCCTGTGTCTGCCTCCCTAGTGCTGAATTATAGGAGTCTACTACCACACACAGATTTCCTTTTGTTTTTATGTATATTCTTTTTTTTGCAGAGTTGTTTTTAAATAATATCTGAACAATTTTAATTATTATTGTACTCTCATTTGTGTGTAGAGTGAAATATAAATATATTTCCTACAATACTTTGCCCTTCCAACGTTCCTCATATACACCATATCAAACTCAACGTCTTTTTATAACTTCCTAGTTCAATTAGTGCTGCCCATATGTTCATATGTATGTGTGTGCTAGAGCATGAAAGAATCTACACTGGCTACACATTTAAAAGAGAATTATTCTCCCACTTCTATTATCTACCAAATGCCAACAACTCCACTGTAATAAGGCAAGGGATTTATATAGCACCTACTCACCTGTACTAGAATTTTGGCTGGCTTGATCTTGTGTTGGCCTTGCTTATTCTCTAAACTTTCATGCAGTTATAAAATGCATTTTGTCCTATCCTTCTTTGACTTACCTCCCTCCAACTTTCTCTAGTTTTCCTACCTCATCTCCTTTCTGCTTTCATATCCTTTAAAAAATTATTATTAATACACTATATGAGCATATACACAGGACCACCCACTAGGGATCAACGGTCACATTTACAATGGAGATTGACTCTTCTACCCTCAGCAACCATCAATGCTAGACTGATGCATAGATTCTCAGATGGGGTAAAGCTTTGAGATTCCCTTCCTCATATATGATGGATTTTTGACTGGATTAATTTTGTACAGGTTTCATTGCAGTTTTTGTGAGTTTACATTTGCAACAGTTGATGTAATACCAGAATCACCATTTCACAGCTCTTTTTCTTGTTTCCTGGTTTTTATATTTCTTCTATTCCCTTTTTAATGATGTTTCATCAGCCTTGGCTTTGAGGAGGTTGATATGGTTATTCCGTCCAGAGCTGAGTACTCCCAGTTAAAACTGACACTTTGACCAATTAAGAGCTTCTACATTAATCATTACCCATGGAAGAAAGATATATCTCTCACCAAAATTGATTACCACAAATCTGTAGATATAGATATATAAACTTAAAACTTAGTTAGACAGTATGACCATTTAACAAAACAACAACAGTGAGTTTCCTTCACCTAAGGCCTATGATCTCCCGTCATAGGCTTTTGTCCATGTTTACAGTACCATCCGTCAATTCTTTTATGTGTATCTGGCCATATGTTCAGTTAAAAAGCTAGTTACATGTATAACTGTCATGTCAGCACTGTACCAGTCAGCAATCATACCAAAAAAGACACTATTATAGCAAGCAGTGTTCATAGCAAGATAAAATCATTGATATCATTTCTCACCCTGCAGCCTGAATAAACACTTTTTGGAAGTATCTAATCTATCTAGGAGAGAGAGAGAGAGAGAGAGAGAGAGAGAGAGAGAGAGAGAGAGAGAGAGAGAGAGAGTCAGTTTGAGGTTGCTTTCTATATAATATACAACAAAGAGCAATGGCCTTTGTATTGTTTGGAGAAATTCTTGAGTATCTCCACCTATAATATAACACAAGGAGGTATTCTGTTTCTGGCAATAATATTTGTACTTAATAACTCATACTTTTCGGAAAAAACATTGTCATCCCATGTAGGATATTTCTGTTTAAACTCCTTTTTAAATATATACAAACTAATGAATTTTGTTTGGATGTCTTCTATATTCTTAGTTTTGGTTAACCTATTTCTTACTGTCTGCTTTGCTAATTCCTATCTCTACTTAAACCTTTAACTCCAAGTCATCTATTTTTTATAATTGTTGAGTAATCACTGACTGAACTATGTTTTTAGCCTTTTCTGTATATTATTAACAAATAAATTGTATATTAATAATGTTTAAAATGTTGAGAAAAGTTGTATATACTCATTGAAATGTAAATTATTTAATTAAGTTAATAATTGGAACATAAGAATTTTCATGACCTCAGTTTTACTAAATAATAAATATACACAAAAAACTATGGACCTTAGTATAGTATTGTCTCTTATTGAGATAGGTGCTTATTCCTCTTATTTTTCAATTTCAGACAGTACTAATTTTATTGTTCTGTTTGTCCAAATTCCCAGATTCAAACTCACAAGATTACAAAGTGGAGAATCTCATCAGGATTGCTATGGCTGGCTTGGTTCTAGTGGTTCTTGGGATTCTACTGTTTCAGGCTCAAAACAATCATAGAAGTACTCAAGATTCATTATTCAGGTGAAATAAAGAGAATAGTGCATCTCTTCAGGTGGTAGAGACTTGGAGATGAATCCAACAAGTAGAGGAAACCATGGGAAAAACTTGTGGCACAAGTGTGTGAACACCTTTGAGTACTCCAAAGAGAACAATGTATTTGGGTGCAGGGAAATGTCAAAGAGATCTGTGAAGAGAACTCTATGCCCATTCAGTTGGGACAGTATAACAGCTTGAGTGAGATGACCTCTATACTCTCAGGCATTTGAATATTTGGTACTCATTTGATGGTGCTCTTTGGAGAGGCCTCAGAGGTATGGTGTTGTCAAAAGAATTAATTGTGTGACCAACATCAGCTTTGAAAGTTTAAAGACTTTTATTTCTAACTCACTCGTGTGTATCTGTTTCCTCCAAGATTGGAACATTTCAGTTTGCAGAGAATATTCTTGAGTCAGAATGAAAAAAACTCAAAATAGCTTCAAAAAGGCCGTGAAACAGACCAAATTCACAAGATTCCTTCTTTCTAAGCATTAACAAGAGCTGTTGAGAGTCACTCTTAGATAAGGTAAATTGAGAAGAAGAATCTGAGGCCAGACCAGATGCCTAGAAGAATGAAAACACAACTGAATTACCTGGAAGAGGCTTAGACCAAAATGACTTGGAAGGGTCACTCTTCAGCCTTAACACTGTGAAATGTAACTTTCGTGAGCTGTTACCTATGCTGGCGAAAAATTTGGTAATGCAGATGTCATTTCTGCTCCTGCAAATAACTTGAATAAAACTCTTTGGTTAACCAAATTGAACTTTAGTGATAGCAATACTTTGGTGTGTCATAGGCATCCTATATAGATATGTATGCTGTGTCTATTAGGCAAACTATTACTTTTCTGCTGACTGATCTAGGGCCCAGGCATATAACTTCCTAACTCTTTAGTCTTAAACTAACCCATGATTCTTATCTTGTTTAGCCCTGCAGCTCAGTACCTTTTCTCAGAGCAGCATTTCAACTTCTTTCCTCTGCATCTGCTGATGTCTCATCATGGTGTCTTTGTGGTATCTTTCTGGCTTCTCTATGGCATCTCTCTGTTCTTCCTGTTCCCAGAATTTTTCCAGTCTGGTAGCTCCACCCATACTTCTTGTCTGCCTTCAGCCAATCAGTATTTTTATTAAACTAGTAGGTGGGACAATTATTTACAAGGTAACAACATAACACAACCACACTACTGTAGCGGGAAATCAGGAACTATATATGTGAACGATCGTGTCATAGGACTAGAGACGAGTGGGGCGTAGTTAACTGAAAAAGATTCCAGAAGTAGACCTTTGAGGGAGGGGACCAGGACAAAAAGTCGTCATTCTCTCGCGATAGTTCCCCTACCAAGTGCACAGTTCGCTCCAGCTGCCCAAGAGTTCAGACGTACGGCGTAGAGATGAAGAATCTTCCTTAAAAAGGCTCCGGCGCGCTGCAACCTCATCCTGTCATCTTCTCCTAAAACCGACTCTGTTTTGTAAGCTATTTTCACCAAATAAACCCTGTTTAAAACATATCTCAGGGCGGGTTTTTACCTACTCTTTCCTTCTTATGCTTGTAATTGAAGATGTGAGCTGTCAGCTTTCTTCTGCTGTCAGCTTTCTTCTGCTGCCATCACGCTGCCTTTACTCTGCCATCATGGACTCATCGCCTGGAACTTTAAATGCAAATAAACTATTCTAGAAGTTACTTTAGTCATGACATTTTGTCATAGCAACAAAAAAGTAAATAATATAGAAATTAGTACCAGAAGTAGGATATTGCTGTGACAATTCTGACCATGCTGCTTTTTAGAGGAACATGGAAGACTTCATGATTCTGGAACAGAAAAGAGTTTGAATACTGTAAGCAAGGCTTAATTGGCCATTCTACTGAAAGCCCTGGAAGACAGTGGTAAAGAAAAACAGACTGTAGAGGCTTAGCTAAAGATATTTTAGAAGAAAGCAAGGAATTTAAAAAGCAACCTGACAGAGGCCATGATATGTCTGCCTTCTGCTCTTGTCCTAGTAACTTGTCTGAAACTGGAAAGTAAATGTGCAATATTCCTTGAACATACCAGTTGAACAGTTCAGAAAAACATGCACATCAACTGAAGACTTACCACTCTTTTTTCTTCTCCAAATACAATCCTTAAGCCTCATCCCTGGCTTTACAACGAAGTACTGGGTTGAGCATAATTCTCTCTGTCCACATTTTTTGTGGTTCCCAAATATATTCCATTTTAACTTCCTTTCCCTATTTTTTCCTTTATAGTAACCCCAACCTACAGCAGTTACCCCTGCTAGCACACAAGTCAGGCCTATAAGAAAACCAGGTAGGATGCTTACAGATATTTTCTCCTTTTTTGTTACCACAGATTCAATCCTCAATCTTATTCCTAGATCTGCTGCAAAACACCTGCATCAGGCTTCCCTGTGTCCTGTTTTCATCTGTACTAGATCCCACAGAATGTCCCCTTCTAATTACTCTTCACCCACTAACTGGTTTGTCCCAGTCTCCAACCCCAGTAGGCACCCTTAATAACCCTAAGTCCTTTTCTGCCACGCAGATTTACACATATCTTTCTGCCCCTCCAGATCAAATTTCTCCAGTCTCATCTCTACCTCTGTAGCACAACATCTGGGGTAAACTATCTTTAATGTCTCCTGCCATTCAAAGGAGACAAAATAAATAGATCTTGGCTGAACATTCTATTCTGATTCATCATGTGACTACTTTTAAACACCAAGTCTATTCCCATTCCTAAGTATTAACTGTCAATACCAAGAAATATTTGATCTGGAACTCCCAGTGGTCATAACTATTAAATCCAAAGAAAATTTCTTACCATAAAACACACAGTCATTACACTCTCTGAAAATCAAGAGAGAAAACAGAAACCAAAGAAGAAACAATTCAAAAAAGAGAAATCTAGAAATCAGCACATAGACCTATAGTTATCCCAAAACCAGATGGATAGGTACCAGACTAAAACACAATCAATAACATCTAGGGAAATATGTCTCCCATAGAGTTACATTATCTTACCACATCATACACTAAAATTTTCAACATAGCTGAATCATAAGAAAAATACTTTAAAACTACCTATTTGAAGATGGTAGAGGTTTTTAAAGAAATTAATAGGTTTCTTAAAGAAATCCAGGAAGGGAGCTGGAGAAATGGCTCAGCAGTTAAATGTATTAGCTACTCTTCCAGAGGTTCTGAGTTCTATTCCCAGCAACCACATGGTGGCTTACAACCATCTATTGTGGGATCTGATGCCCTTGTATACAGGTAGATAGGACACAAACATAAAATAAATACATAAAGAATATACATAAAATAAATATATACTTAAAATATTTAAGGGATAGAGAAATGGCTCAGCAGTTAAGAGTATTGGCTATTCTTCCAGAAGACCTGGATTCAACTCTTAGCATTCACATAGCAGTTCATAACTGTCTGTAGCTCCAGGTCCAGGGTATCTGACACCTTCACAAGACATACAAGAAGGCAAAAACACCAATGCACATGAAAATAAAAATAGATAAAATATATCATTAAAGAAATTTAGAAAAACTATGACTCTGCTACATCTTTGTTGATATCTGTGGCTCCTGTTACCACTGAAGGCTATGCAAAGATCCAGAGTCTGGGCCATCACCTGAGGCTAGATGGGGATATTGAAGTTATTCTGAAGCCCAAGAAATATTGATCTGAATGGCTTGTGCTGCCACATTTGGGCCTGGGCTATAACTGAGAGCCATGCCTAGGTTCATGGCCCTGCAACAGCAAGGGTCTTTGTTGATATTCTAGATTCCTGAAACCATGTTGATGGCAGGAATCTGGGATACCATCTTGGTACATGTAAGTTTTTCAGGACCATGCTGCTATTGGACATGCAGATCTGAGTGGCTTGTGCTTCCACCTGGGACCATGGTGACATCTGGGCCTGAGCTGCTGCTGGGGACAATGTCTGAGTCTGTAGTCCTACCACAGACATGGCCCATGTTGCCATCAAAGGCCACATGGATACCTGGTGTCTAGGCTACAACTTCTGACCATGTTGGTGTCTGAGGGCAATGCTGCTATTGGGACCATGCTGATCTTAGTGGCCTGTACTGCCACACAGGGTAATGTGTCATCTGTGCTTGAGCTTCTGCCAAGGACCATGTCTGGGTCAGTGGCCTTACTGCAGCCAGAATCTGAGTTGATGTCCATAGATCCTGTTACCACCAAGGATCAATCAGATGCTAGGGATTTAGCCATCTGAGACTACATTGGACTCTCAGGGCCATGCTGCAGCTAGGACCATATCAATCTGAGTGGCCTATATTGCCACACTTGTCCATGGTGACATCTGGGCCTCAGGTATTTCCAAGAGCCCTATCTGGGTCCATGTTCCTGTTGCAGCTGGGGCCTGTGTTCCATGGTCAATGTTACCACAAAAAGTCAAAGAAAACATGTGTGTTGAAATCTGAGGGCTGGGCTTAGCCAGCCCCACCCTTTATCTGCCATGTGTTAGCTGGCTCTGGCCCTTCCTGAACACTGTAGTAGGAAAGTTGGTCCTTGTTCTCAGGTGAGATAGCTTTACCCCTCACCACCAGTGGTAGCAAACTGGTCCTGATGGTATAGGTCTAGGAAATCTGGTTCCATTCCTCACCTGATGGGAGTGATCCCAGCAGGATCAGTTCAGCTACCACTTTAGACCCACATATTAGTCCTTGCATTGGTACACCTTAACATCTACCCATCTATTACCTGCTGGAGTATATGAAGAAAGTGATCTGTGAAATGATACCCACAGGATCTCCATGACTCAGGGAAATAGAATATATCCAAGAGAAATTTTGGTGAAGGTTCAATGAAAATGCTGTGTCAGAGGCCTTGGAATAGACCAATGATTCATTGTTGTGAACATTTGCAGATTGGGTTAATTCGGAAAAAGGGTATGCTGTGTGACACACTGTAGTTCCCAGTGACACTAAAAGGAATAAAGAGTTATTGAAGAGATGGGAAAGACAACAGATCAAATGGTTTTGTTGATTCTGTGTTGTTTGATTTTTAATTAATTTATTATTGGGTTTTCTTTGGGGGGATGTTACAGGGGTAAGGGTAATATATGGACAGATTGGAAGATGTTGTAGGATAATTCTCTTGTATACTGTAAAGATTTATCACTTGAATTGGTTTAAAAAAAGGTTGATTGGCCAGTATCAAGGCAGGAAGTATAGGAAAGGTGACTAAATTTATGATGATGAGGAGAAGGGTAGATTTGAGGTCACCAGCCAAATGCAGAAGGAGCAGGAAATGAGATAAATGTGCCATGCTAATAAAGTTACCCCCACATGGCAAAAAATAAATAGGGAGCACAGATTAACTTAAAATGTAAAAGCTAGGGGCTGGAGAGATGGCTCAGTGGTTGAGAGCACTGATCGTTCTCACGGAGGACCAGGGTTCGATTCCCAGCACCCACATGGCAGCTCACAACTGTCTGTAATTCCAGGCAAAACACCAAGGCAAATAAATAAATAAATAAATAAATAAATAAATAAATAAATAAATAAAAAAAATGTAAAAGCTAGTTAGTAATAAGCCCAAGCTACTGGCCAGTCACTTATGAATTATAGTAAGCCTCTGTGTAGTAATTTGGAAAGGAGATGCTGGGAATTTGGGAATTGGTGGCTGTGGCAAGAAAGGTCCATTTACAAGAAGGTAAGCAGGATTGGGGTGCATGATTTAAAATTCCCAAAGAATCAATAAAGAATTATATTATAAAAAATAAATACAGGAAAACACAGACAGAGGAAGAAAATAAATGAAACTGTTCAAGGCCTAGAAATGAAAATATAATCAACAAAGCAAACCCAAAATGAGGGAATTCTGGAAACAAAAAATTTAGCAATACAGAAACTACAGAGGCAAGCTTCACCAACTGAATACAAGAGGTGTAAGAAATAATCTTGAACACTAAAGGTAAGGTAAAAAAATGGGTACATTGATCAAAGAAAATATTAAATGTAAAAAATTCCTAACCCAAAATATCTAGGAAAAGGAAGGCAATGAGAATACCAAACCTAATGCTAATGCCATGTCGGAGGAGCTGCTGTCAGTAATGAAGCTTATGGAATACAGAACAGAGGATAACACAATTACTCTCAGTACATCCTGGAGAGGCCAACCCCTGGAAGGATTGTTTCCAGGATCTGGATTTGCTTCCTTCTTTTTGCTGCTGCTGTGTTAGGTGTGATGTGATGACTGTGTGAAAGGATCCCACCATATCTTGTATCAGGTGACTCTTTCTTGGGAAAATCCCACTCCTCATTGGGCAATTTACTTGCAGTTCATAATGAAGATACTTTTTATAAGAGCAATGATAAATAGAACTATGAATTGATTGGACTTCATTAGTTAGCCTA
Source organism: Sigmodon hispidus (assembly GCA_004025045.1). NCBI lineage: Eukaryota > Metazoa > Chordata > Mammalia > Rodentia > Cricetidae > Sigmodon > Sigmodon hispidus. Next base: position 3,883 of record PVIH01011900.1, on the reverse strand, counting down.
AAAGATACAGGTACTTAAGATAGTAAAGATGATTATGGCAATTCTGCCAAATGTTCTAACAAGAGATACAAAAAAGTCAAAAACAGGCTAAAAGTTACTTTCTCCTTTTTTAGATGCGAGATTTACAGAAGACAAAAAAATAAGAACAGGGAAGTTTCATGCATTATAGACGCATAAATTCTGCCTGTGGAAAAACAGGCTGATGATCAAAGAAAGCAAATATGGTCCTACACTCAAGGTTAGGCAAGAGATTGGTCATGTAACTTACAGAGTTAATCACAGGTCCCAGTATGCACCTTGAAAAAACAAAGTTGTGAAAGGAAATTAAGGATCTTATTGTATGTAAAGAAAAGTAGATAAACAGTCTACTTGTTTAAGGTAAAGTTTCTCCAGTAAAAGATAGATCTCCATTAGACTCAAATCACAAAGAACTGTCTGCCAATATAAAAGAACTGGCTGAAATATGCTTAGCATGCATAAAACTTTGATAATTAATAATAAAAGAATCACTGCTTTTATAATAGAAGGTATACATGGAAGAGATAAAAGAACAACTGGAAAAAAACTTCAGGATAGAACAGAACAGAATAGAGTAGAACAACCAGTAGAAAGAAAAATGTAATGAATTAAGAATAAAGTTTCCATGTGTGTCTATACATCTGTCTAGTAGGATACTGGCTCTACATCTCCTCTCCAGTTTTCTGTTCTACTGGGGGCTGTGCCTTTTAATATTTCTAGGAAATATAGGAATAGAAGAATTCCAGCTCAAAGGACATCTTAGTTAGGATTTTTATTGCTACAACAAAACACCATGACCAAAGAGCAAGTTGGGGAGAAAGGGTTTACTTCACTTACACTTCCACACCATAGTCCATCATCGAAGGAAGTTAGAACAGGAACTTAGGCTGGGCTGGAACCTGGAGGTAGGAACTAATGTAGAAACCACGAAGGGGTGTTGTTTACTGATGTGCTCAGACTGCTTTCTCATAGAAGCCAGGACCACCAGCCTGGAATGGTATCACCCACAATGAGTTGGGCACTCCCTACTGATTACTAATTGAGAAAATGCCTTATAGCTTGTTCCCATGGAAGCATTTCCATTACTGTATCTCCTTCTCCTCTGAGGACTCTAGCTTTTGTCAAGTTGACACACAAAGCCAACCAGTACAACTGACCCTTGTATACTTGACATACAAATACATAACTACAAAGCCACAGCCTTTCCTATCTTAGTCATCCCCAAGATATCACATTAAAAAATTATAATTAATTTTAAAAGTTTCATAGCCTTTACAAATTTGAACACATTAAAATTTCAATCTCTTTAAAATATCCAGTCTCTCCATTGACTCACTCTGGGAATCCTTACCCTCTCTGAGGTGAGGATGAGGAGATGTAGTAGGAGGAAGCTGGGTAATGACTGGGAATAGGGGAGGGAGGGGAACAGTGGTGGGTATGTAAAAAAACTTATCAATAAGAAACCCAGACTTGTTTAAAAGCTCAAACCTCTCATCTGCTGTTTTTTTTAATCAAAATTGAATATCTTTATAATGACACTTGGTGGGTGATCCAAGAGTATTGGATCTCCAAATACTGAGATTTCCTGCTGCATCTGGGCTGCAATTTCACAAATAGCTTCTAAAAGGCTCTCTTTATGGTGCCAAGCCTCAACTTCTCTGCATAAGTCCTTCAGTTCTGGGCCTGTAACTGAGGTTGCATCTTGGTTGGCCTGTTAGTGTCAAGCCTCAGCTGCTCTCCATGACCCCTGTATTTCCTTCAAAACCAGCACCATCTGAGTGATGCTTATACATAGCCAATTCTGGCTGTCAGCACAAGGTACAACGTTGGCCACTTCTGGAAACATAGCTTCTCTGTGCTCTCAGGAAACACTTCCCTGAAAATTTTACCTCAGTAATGCTAGTCTCTTTTTATTTACCACTAATATTTTTTAGTTCCAGCTGAGCAGCTTCAGATAGCCCAGCAAAAAACAGTTTCACTTCAGTAGCCCTGGTATCTTGTTAACCACAGCTGATTCTTCAGCCCCAGATAACAAGAACCACAGAATCTTAACTCAAACTAGCATGCAACCTGATAGAGTCCTTAAACTTCTCCCTGAAATTTTACAAGCCAGGCCTCTATTCTGTCTAGTGCTCTCAGCATCTTCTCACAGAACATTCTACAGAGCCCTTAAAAAAATATTTAGCTTGATTTCATGTGCATTGGTATGAAGGTGTTAGAGCCTCTGGCACTGGAGTAACAGTTATGAGCTGCCATATGGGTGCTTGAAAATGAACACACATCCTTTGAAAGAGCAGCCAGTGCTTTTAATCATTTAGCTATCTCTCCATTTAGCCAGTACCTACCCCCCAGCTCTTAATGCTCAATGGTTTTTTTTAGACCAAATTTCTAAAGTTTTTTTTTCACACTCCTCCTTCAAACATGATCACAGAAACCACTCCCCACTCTACTGGTACCAATTTGTCAAAGTGTTTCTACTGCCATGATGAAATGTCATGATCAAAAAGAATGATGGGGAGAAAGGGCATTTTTTGGCTTACATTTAAAGATCATAGTTCATTATTTGAGGAAGTCAAAGAGAAACTCAAACAGGGCTGGAACCTAGATGTAAGAGCTGAGGCTGAGGCCTTGGAGGAGAACTGCTTACAGGCTTTCTTCCTCTGGATTGCTTCAGACTACTTTCTCATAGAACTCAGGACCATTAGCTGAAAAATGAAAACACTCACAAAGGGCTGGACCCTCTTACATTGACCACTAACTGATAAAATGACTTGTAGTTGGTTCCCACGGAGCCATTTTCACAACTGGACTTTCTTTCCTGTGTTAAATCTAGCTTGTGTTGACACACAAAACCAGTCAGTTCAAAGGCTGGGAAAACAAAATCAGAATTAAACTACACTAACCTGAAAAGAAGATACCTATAAAGTTACAAGAAACATAAAACACCAAATAGTTTTGACCAGAAAAGTCAGTACCCTCCACACACAATAATAAAAATAGTGAATTTACAGAACAAAGAAAAAATAGTAAAAGCTTCAATGGAAAAATATTAACTAACATATGAAGATTCATTAGAATCTCTAAAAGCCAGAAGCACCTGTGTAAATGAGGTGTACACTGAAAGAGACCAGAAATGCCAGACCAGATTACAGTACTCAGAAAAAACTTCAATCACAATGGATAGATAAAATAATTTACCCCATAATAGCAACCAAATTTAAATGCTATCTAAATCAATTTCCAGTCCTACAGAAAGTTTTAGAAGGAACACTCCAGGCTAAGGAAGCTAACTAAACCAATAAAAACATGGAACAAATAATTCCAGAAAGCAAAATTAAAAGAAAGATAGCATACACTCACCATGACCAACAACAAAATAGCATCAATCAACCATTCTAGGTCATTGATATCTCTCAACACCAATACACTTAATTCTTAAATAAAAAAGACATAGATTGCCAAACTGGATGGGAAAACATGATCCATCTTTCTGTTGCATCAAGGAAACACATCTCAACATTACTTCATTACTTCAAGGTAGATTTTTTTAAACTAATTAATTAATTAATTAATTAATTAATTTTTAAGGATTAAACATAATGGGCAAATTCTTTTTTTATTTTGTATTTATCAAGAAAAACAGCCCCATTGCTTCCGGTTCCGCCACCGGGACCGGTGCCCTCTGCGGCGTCCCAGCACACTCTGGAGCAGGGGGCAGCTGAACTCTGCACCTGGCCACACCCACAGCTCCTGCTGCTGCTGAGGGTATCTGCAAGGATCCCTATTGCGACCCCGAACTGAGTGAACTGAGCAAACCAACTGCAGGGGTCTCTGAGGGGTGGATTCGAACCCTGACCAGAGGTGA